>JAFBJT010111982.1:0-10435 GCA_016785325.1 Chascanopsetta lugubris | reverse complement strand
GTTTTTGTTTTTTTCCTTTTAGGTTGCTGTTCTTACCCTATTATCATAAATTATACATGCGTGTTAAAGGTGCATTGCGTCAGATTTGGGTCCAAGGTTTTCACATCTACTGGGATATTGATGTGTTTGATGACCAGAATGAACACATTGTTGTTTTTAATGCTGGGAAAGAAGAGATTGTATGAGATCCTCACTCTGCTGGCCACTATGTTGCACCGGCATGTTCTTCGCTCAGGTCCTCATACATTCTTGGGAAGGAGCAGATCTTCCGCCTGCATAATGCATGAACTTCAGCTCTAGATGTCACTAAATCGTACTCTCTCTACCTTTTAATGTGTCCCGTCCATGCTGCGCAGACGGGATGTGGCGTCACCGGTGACGGTTCGGGTGAAAACGCGCTCTTTATGTTTGCCGCCACCGCCTCCGTCGCCGAGGTTTGCCGACCTCAGCTCTTCTCAGATCAAGTGCTGGTATTGTTCGTGTACTTGAACGGAGAGAGACTGACAGTTCATGGTCGTGTTTGAGTCCAGGTGGTTACCAGAGGCCTCCTCCCCCCTCCCCCCCTCCCCCCCTCCTCTCCGAGCCTCCCCCCCCTGTATTCAGTGACTTGTTGTCAGTACTCTGACCTGTGACTCGTAACCGTATCAGATGCAGGCGACTAATTGCACACTAACCCAACCCCCGGGTGTCTGTAACCGCGTTCTGTAATTGTGAGCCTCGGAGGCTGCAGCGAGCCCAGCGATTGGTGTTTCAGGCCTGACATCAAGTATTAATGACAACACCAGACCCTCGCTGTTCCAGCGGGCCTGCTGACACACAACATTAACACTGTAGATACTGTACAGCTCACTCTATCTGGCGCCGCCATGACTTACAGTAGCTGTCACACGTGGCTCTGCGGAGAGAGGATCTCGTTCATCGCGTCACATTCTAGTTCTACGATTTGATTTTATGCTATTTCCGTCTGCGACTGACGTGTAAAAAATAGTCATTAACCTTTTTTTTTTCTTCTTTTTTTTTCTACTTCTTCTTCTTCCGTCATATTCTTTAAAATTCAATTTGGAAACGAGGCCTCGGGACGTTTAAGAAAAAATCCAACAGGGACGCCCCCCGAGGAACGCGCTGCCCGAGATGCTGTGAAAACACTTTGCTCTCGCTCCCCGACTCTTGAGTCAAAGCAACGCTGTCAGTCTCAACACTGCTCTTCGGAATGTCCTATTATATACAAGAGATAGGGGCCGTCAATTCTACCAAAACAAATAATGTCCAGGAAAGCTATGAATAAATATACACTTCAATTCGCGCCTCTCCGACGGCGCGCTGGGAGAGCGGCGGCGGGCACATGACAAGATCTGGCTCTGACTCGCTAATAATTTAACATAAGTGAAGAAGGGAGGAGAAGCTGCAATCAGTAATCAGTCATCACTTTCCACAGGAACAGGGAGGGGTAGGGGTGGGGGTGGGAGGGGGGTGAGATGGGGGAGGGGCCGCTGGGTATCCATTTACTCAACAACTGCTCGGGGAGAGATTGAAGCGATGTGACAAACACTGCGAGGGGAGGAAGAGGGAATCGAAAAGAGCCCGGAGCAAGAAAAGGGCTCTCGAGTAAAGGAAGGGTGGGGTCGGGGGTCGGGGGTCGGGGGGGGGGTCCTTGCCCCCCCCCCCCCCCCCCCCCCCCCCCCCCCCCCCCCCCCCTCTCCCCTCTCCCCCTCACCCACTTCCAGGGGTGAGCGCAGTGTCAGCGCCATGTTGGGCGGTGTGACCACTGTGTGCCCCCCCCCCCCATGATAGCCACACACAACATGTGATCATGTGACACACGTGAGGCTGGTGTTGTGCTAACACATGTTGACATGCAGTGTACTGTACTGCAGTCATCTGTGTGTAACATGCCATGTGACGCATTGGTTGCACAAGACCAGTTAAAGGACTAGTCCGCCTGACGTCTGGGCGTGGCGGTGTGACGCCGTGTCAGGGAGGAGATCAAATCTGATTGGACGAAATTTTGAGAAGGGATGCTCGGACCTGTTCTGCTAAATATGATTTGATTTGCAGTCGGGATTTATGAATTTCTTTACAATGTATTGTAGAAATGGTCCTCTTGTTTAAAAGAACATCAACGTTCGAATATGAACCCAGTCTGAATAATTCATTTTAATGTTCTATTCGACTTGGACAAAGTCAATTGAAGAAGTCGCTACGCTTTGCTTGTTTTTTTTTTGTTACTGGCAAAAAAACAAAAACAAAATTGCAGTTCACTCTTTGGCCACTTGAGGCTGCCTCCAACAGCGAGTCAATCCCCATAGACTCCCATGTTAAATCGGCCAACTTTAGAGGTGAATGAAACTTGTTTCGAGTCTGGTGCAAACTCCGGTTTTGGTCTCCATCAGTCACATTGGTTCCCATGACAACAGTGCAGGTGGTACATTCATTGCCCAACTCACTTGTCTTTGCGATGTAGAGGTTTGAAATGAAGCCGGTAGGATTTGAAATGAAAAGCGCTCGCTGGCTTTCAGCAGAGGCAGAAGTAAAAAGGAAGAGTAGTAAAGTCAAATCTGTTTCATTTGTGATCCGCGTCAACCGACAACTTCACCACCATTAATCTCCTGCCAATGTCTAATCTCCCGAACTCATTAACCACCCCCCCCCCCCAACTCATAAACAAAACTTTTATTTTTGAAATGCCCCTCACAAAGGTCACCGCAGTTAGAAAAACATTCCTGCTCCCAAATCCCATGCTCTGCCTGGAATTCTATTATTATCATCATTATGCATCACCTTCCGATCATCTGGCCGTTTTGTCTGTGGACGCAGACGTGAGCTCAGAGTTACATCTGCAGCCTGCGAGTGCGTCAGCGCCGGTGGAAGGGGGGAGAAGGGAGAGAATACAAATGCGTCCGCGTGACTCACTGGAAACGTAGCATCCAGTCGGGGGTTAGAGCCTCGCGCTTGTGGGAGGGGCCTGGAAACTCCTCCGTCAACTTGGGGAGGCGGCCTCGGACGGAGGGTTGGCCGTCCCGGTGTGGCTTCGCTTGTCAGCACCAGTGCATTAGCTGTTGATGCACCGGGCTCCGAGCGAGTGCGGCGGCACATTAGCGCTCTAATGCGCGGCCGGACGCCGCGGCTGAAGAAGAGCAGACGCACTCGGTAAATCCTCCGGGTTACCGGGTTAGTGAACCTGATTTTTCTGTACGTGGCCCGACCATGAATAAATCATCCCGTTGTGTGTTTCATTTTTTTTTTTCCTCCTCCTCCTCCTTTTTTTTTTTTTTTTTTTCCGCAGCACTAGCTGGCGACTCCGGTTTGGCACCCGATGCAAATCCATTTACGGCAGTTGCACAATTAGAGGGCACGCTCTGAATTATTAATGGTAATTACTTACATTAGTATCATCATTATTATTCAGTCTGCTTAAGAGGTTAGTGCAGTAAGTGGCTGAGTGCGCCGGGAACATAACGCATCGCCCTTCGGAGGCGAGTGTCGGCAATAAAACCTCGAAACACAAATAAATACGCGGGGCCCCAAGAATGTGTGGCCGCAGGGCTGCCATATATATATATATATATATATATATATATTCACTCACTCTGGTGCTAAGTGGACAGAGATGTGATGGAGGCGGTTGGTGTCAAATCACTTTTATTGCAACACAATAGAAAACACATCTAACGTGATTTACGGTCGTAGCAACTTTTATTTTCCACTTAAGTTACATGAGAAACTATTATCGGGATTTGTGTTTTCATAATTCTTAACAGGGGCGGGTTGGCGAGGCTCAGTGGTGCAGCGTGGCGCCTTCGACGCATGATATCATAGCTTCAATTTCCGGCCTCTCTTGCTTCGGATAAAAGCCTCCGCTAAATGGATTTGGAATTGCAGACCAGATAGTAACAAAGGGAAAAGAGAGGAAGGAAATCCTTGTGACGCCCCCCGGGTGGCCGGCTGCAGAATGACCCTTAAATTCTGCTTTCTCCATGTTAGTGGATGGAGCAAACGAAAAAGTCAGGTCTGTGATGGTATGATTGGCAGCTGAGAACAACATTGTGATGACTGATTGGTTGATTGACAAGTGTATCCACACTCCCACGATATTTGTTGTGTTAATGTTTACAATTACATGCAGTATCAAAACAACTGACGGCTCGATTGAATGATATGTCAGTTGTTTTGGAACGAGGTGAAGTGGGTTATGTTGGTAGATGGATAGTAACCGTAACTCCTCCCCCTCTTTGCATTAAAAGGCCCCCCCCAATCAGGGTTCATCGTGACCTTGCGCGACCCCGGCTCCGGCCTCCCCGCTCCTCTTAGCACAGGCCGAGAGCAGATCCGAGGCGGTGAGCGGAGTTGTTTGCACACAGACACGAGGGGGATTCTCTGCATTAATATGAAATGCGCAGCAAACGCAGCGGGTCTGAGCTTCTGCAGGTCCTGGGGAATAAACAGTGCGGATGGCAAACGCTGTTCATCCATGTACACAGCTTTAATTGAGATGGAGAATTGGACTGAGTCGGTCCAACCACACGGGATGTTGCTGGTTTATCTCTCTTAGTTTGGCCCGTCCTGCTCGGTGTCACGGAGGATGAACCCCAAACATCCACAGTGATAATCGCTTTCAAATCCCTGTTTGAGAGATGAATTCATCTCCATTTCCATTGATGGAAATTCCACTGAATGCATGAGGTTGTTTACGTGACGGAAGAATGAGCTCTTCAAACGTGGTCACGCTGCAGCACGTGACAAACTTGAATTTTGATAATAAGTGAATGCTGCCATAGGATGATGTGAGGGGAATTCGGCTGCACCATGTTACTTTGCCATCAAATGCAAGTAAATCCTACACACTGCACCTTTAATGTTATGTTCTGACGATGGCTTATGTTCTCTTTAAAGACATTGTGAGCGATAGTTGGCCATGTGTTCAATCACGAGTATATTTATTTAATACAAAAAACCACAATATATAATATTTCCATAAAATACATTTGAAAGACTATTTGTTTATAATTAAACATCATTTCATTCCGATGCTTTCATTGTGACATACACTCCAGTCCACTAGGTGGCGAAATGAGCTGGTTTACCAGCCACTTCAAAGGAAGTACATCCAGTGTCACTTCCTGTTGGTGGAAGCTGAGACGTAAACACTTAAACAAAGTGTTTGTGCTCGTTCTCTTTGGTCAGTCGACAATGTGCAGTGTTTCTTCTATAGTTGTGTTGCTGCCTTACTCTAACCATCAAAGGGGGATTCGAACCCACAACTTTTGACTTGGCATTAATGCACATATCCCACTGAGCCATTCGATCGTACATAAAACGCTTTGTTTCTTCTTTATGTGCGCGGTTGCCTCAGGTGTTACCTGAAATCTGCCATCAAAGACTTGACAGATTCCTCTGCGTGGGAATTGAACCAATGATCATGTTGTGGACTCCATGTACATGGGTGCACTTAAACGTTTCCACTGAAGACTTGAACATAGAAATGAAAGACAGGTAAATGGGTTCACCACACTGTTAACGTGATCATGTGCGATAAGAAGTTTCAGCTATCAACAACAACAAATATGTAAATAAGGGATTTGAGCTAATATCGGAAACATAAAGGAGTATCTCAGATGTTGTTTGGGTTACGTCCCAATTGATTCTATTCCAGAGCATCTGGTGTGAAGCCTTGAACATACAAAATGAAAGACAAGTAAAGACAAAACCTGACTGAACAAGTCAGACCGGGATTTGAACCCAACCAGGCAAGATAGAAGGGTTCACCATGTACACACACAAACTGTTCAAGTGAACCATATGAGTTAAGTTCAATACGAAGTTTCCAACAACAACAACAACAACAACAACCATGTAAATAAAAGGATGTGATCTATCACACCTGAAACAATAAGGGGGATTAGAACCTATGGAGTGACTCCGATGTTGTCAGCGTGAACCGAGACAAACTGCCCGTGTGGCCCCGGGTTTAACACGGACCCCATAACTCTGCTGAATGAGGCCCCTGTGTGGCAGAGAGCAGTGGGTAAAAGTGTAGGACACCGGCTCCGTCCCCTTTTCAGACAATTCCTCCGAGCGACTTCAAAAACCAATGGCAACCTGAGAGGAGGAGGAGGAGGAGGAGGAGGGAGAGGAAGAGGGGGAGGGGGAGGAGGAGGAGGAGGAGCTCTTTGTGGAGCCCTAAACCCCGAGATGCTCTAAAACGCCATTGTGCCGTTAAACCTCATAAATTTGTGGCAGGGGGCTGATTAAACATCTCGGGAATTGAAACACTAAAAGATTTTGTCTCTCCGTCCCCCTTTGGACCCAGGGCCGGGGCGAGGGGGGGGGGGGGGGGGGGGGGGGGGGGGGGGGGGGGGGGGGGGGGGGGGGGGGACAATGGGGTCCATTCACGGCGAGATGCCAGGGACAAAAAGAGCGTTTAAGGGAAGATGCAGCGAGCTGAGGGGTTCGGCCTGTCCCCCTCCATATGGGACGCAAGGTGGCCCCGCCCCCCGGGACAAAGGGCCAGGTGACAGGGACGATGGGCTGCGGGGTCACAGGACGAGCAAACAACATTATAGGGGGCGGGGCGGCGGGGCGGCGGCGGCGGCAGACCCCCCCCCCGTCACTGATGAGACACTGACATGATTTTAAACACTGCGGCATATTCTCCATTAGAGGACATTCAGGCAGGGAGAGGAGGGGGCGGGGCTTAAGTGAGGGGACAGCACCACCACATGAGAGGGAATCACGGAGGTGTTGTTGGAGTGTTTGTTGAAACTTTACGTGAAGGGCTGTTTGGATAAGTAAAAAAAAATTAAGATAAGTGAGTTTTTCTTATCTTGTTCACTGCATCAAACACCGGCCTTTAATTCAGCATGTTGCACCTTTAAAAAAACACATTTGCTTAAATCCTCTCACTACACAAACCCCTTAAATTGCCACAGAATAAGACAAATCAAAGCCCCTTAAATTGCCATATACCCCCTCACAACACAGACCAAACCCCCTTAAATTGCTACATACCCTCACAACATCAACAAAACCCCTTAATGACCCACATACCCTCCCTCGACACAAACCAAAACCCCTCAAATTGCCACACACCCCCTCATAACATAAAACCACTCCCCTTAAAGTCCCACATATACCCACTCACAACCCTTAAATTAACTCATACCCACTCACAACCCTTAAATTAACTCATACCCACTCACAACCCTTAAATTAACTCATACCCACTCACAACCCTTAAATTGCCTCATACCCACTCACAACCCTTAAATTGCCTCATACCCTCCCTCGACATAAAAACCAAAACCCCTTAATGTGCCACCCTGATCCCACTTGGCTCAGAGTGAGCAAGTGAATTGTGAAAAAGTGAAAAGCGGCTCAGTGGCCCAGACGACAACATGGAGGAGGAGTGAGGGATGTTTACTGGCCATCTATTCTTATGCTTAAGTAAACCCGCTCCCCTTAGAGCCGCGGTGTTTGCTCAGCTTTTAGGGGGAATAATCAGGTTTCCCCTTAACATGAGAAAAGGCTCCGGGGGCTCCTCTCAGGGCTTGTTTGGACTTTAGATTTCACACTTCGAATTTTTTTTCAAGGATTAAAAAGTAAAAATGTTTAAATGCAATTTTACAGATTTGAGCCATAAATTGAATGAATAAACAAATGGAATAAATTCCTTGTTTGAGCGTTGTTTTTCATTTTTTAAATTAAATTGAAAGGGTTTGAAAAAATAAAGCACAGTGTATTAAAATTGTTGAAAATTGAGGAATTTTTATTTATTATTTTGTTCACAAATAAAAACAGTTTAAAACAAATAACAGTGTTTTGCATACAGGCTAATAATAATATTCACTGCCTAATGCAGCCTATAGATCATTCAAATATGAATGTTTCCAAATACATCATTTCAGAGGATAATTAAAAAAACATCTGAATTTAAAAAAATAACAAAATTAAATGTGCAAAAATACATGTTTGTTTTTTATTCTATAAAATCTAAAATTTATTTTAAGTTGCTTGTAGAATAAAAATAAAAATAAATTGCCAAATATTCAGAGAACATTTGATGCAATTCTAAAACGAGTCTGTGCGGGAACCATCTTCAACACAAATAGAAACAGGAGTCCTTCACTTGAAAGAGGTGAAGTGGACCGAGTCGCTCCAGAAGTCTCTCCAGGCGAAGGTGGTGGAGGCGGCGGCGGCGGTGGGAAAGTGCTGGTACCTGGGGGGGAGGGGCAGCGGGGCCGGGTGCTGCAGGCCCGGGTAGGAGGAGAAGGGGAAGGGCCCCGCAGCGGAGGACGGAGGTAAACAGGTGCCTGCGGCTTTCTCCGTGTCCAGTAAACAGGCGTGGAACGGTTTGCCGTCACGCACCAGGATTGGAACCATCAACCTCCGCAGCAGCGGCCCCCGCTGCTGCTGCTGCTGCTGCTGCAGGGCCATGTCCGCGTCCAGCAGCAGGGGGGGCCCCTCGGCGCGGCCCCTCTTCATCTTGTAGCGGTGGTTCTGGAACCAGATCTTGACCTGGGTGGGCGTGAGGCTGAGCAGCCGGGCCAGCTGCTCCCTCTCCGGCCCGGACAGGTAGCGCTGCTGCCGGAAGCGTCGCTCCAGCTCCAGGGTCTGCGCCTTGGAGAACAGCACCCGCCGCTTCTTGCTCTTCTTGGGGCCCGAGTCCAGGGGCGCGTCGTCGGGCTTGGTGGAGTCCGGAGAGGCCTCCAGGCTGCTCTCGTCGGAGGCTGCACGTGGACACACACACACACACAGGTTGTTAGTATGTATATTTACATGTATACATTTATACATGTGTACCATTTGCATGGTGATATACTTTAACATGCCTAGAGTACACAACACATTTATATATGCCCCATTATCCAACATAACAAACTAATAAAAGCTTATGACATATTTCTAGTATTGATATATATGAATATATATATATATATATATATATATACATATATGTGTGTGTGTGTGTGTGTGTGTGTGTATATATATATATATATATATATAGACATACACAACAGACTATTGACATGTAATTGTTAATGATCTATTTTCAACAGTTGAGGTCACAATTCCCTCTAATGTTTATATGTATCTACTGATCTATAAGATCTATGTCTGTGTACTATTCTATATCTATTTACTTATCTGTACACATATACATCTATTTATCTCTATCACATAGACATATTTATCCTCTTATCTAGAACCATATACTTATCTATATCATCTATATCTATACATGGATTGTATCCAGATCTTTTAACTTCTCTACATGCAACTTTATCTGAATCTATATCTATCTATAAACCTAATGACTTATAGCTGTATCCACACATCTATATCCATCTATTTCTATACCCATCTATTTACCTGCCTATCTACATCTATTCCCTTATCTATATATCCACGTATCTTCATGCATTTACTAACATCTAGCTATATCAATCATCCTATCTATATCATCTAGATCGATATCTGCTCATCTAGATCGATTTACATCGTCTGTAACCATCTAGCATCCCCTTACCCACATCATCAATATCTATACCCATCTATGTATACCTCCATCAATGCATCTACTAATCAATATCTACTCATTAGTCAATACATCATCCGTAGCCCTGCTTTATAATTAGAACACAACAACAACAATAATAATAATAACAACAATAATAATAATAACAATCATAAGTCCAAAGAGCGTCACACTCACACATGCAGGGGCTGCGGTCACTCTCCATCCAGGAGGAGCAGGGGGAGCTGGAGGAGGAGAAGCCGCGCGCAGCCTCCGCCTCCGGCTCGGGCAGATCCAGGATGCTCCGGACGGAGAAACTGAACTTGGTGGGCGCAGCCATCATCACGTCCCACGCGCGCGCACACGGACACGGATCCGAGGCGGTTCGTTCACCGGTTTGTTTACGCGAGAGGGAAAAAATAAATAAATAAATAAACACGCCTGGTCCCAAGAGGAAGAGGAAGAGGAGGATGGAGGGATGGAGGGATGGAGGTCCTCTTCACTTTGACGCACAGTCCAAACAAGCGTGTGTGAATGAGTGTGTGTGTACAAGTGTGTGTGTGTGTGTGAAGGGCTCAGTAGTGTTTACACAAACAACACTCCATGAGCTGCAAACACCTCTTATATAGTCTCCTCCTCCTCCTCCTCCTCCTCAGCTGAGCACCTGAGGCTGAGTGAGAGAGAGAGAGAGAGAGAGAGAGAGAGAGAGAGAGAGAGAGAGAGAGAGAGAGAGAGAGGGAGAGAGAGAGAGGGAGCCCATCCTCGTCGTCATCATTACACATTCGTCTCGTATCGTGGAAGTCGGGGGGAAACAGATAATGGTGATTGTTGTCGGGGCTGAATCACGTCTTGGGTGGCAAGTGACAACAGAGGCCATCCCATCATCATCACCCCCCCCCCCCCCCCCCCCCCCCCCCCCCCCCC
>JAFBJT010111981.1:0-11409 GCA_016785325.1 Chascanopsetta lugubris | reverse complement strand
AATGGCTGCTGGCCATTTTATTTTACACAGATGCTTCTTTTTTTTTTTTTTTTTCTTGACTCATATGTATCATGCAACAAAGGATGATTCAAATTCGACATTGGATGTGGTAAACAAATACATTTAAATGCAATCACTTCACAGATTTGGATTTGTCACTCATGGCATACTCTGGGTTCCTATCTGAAAAATCTCCTTGCAGACTCTTGAGGTGGAAAATCCATCACTGTGAAAATCTCACCTCCCACCGTTCTGTCAAATGTATTATCTGGTGGTGATGTATTTGTCAGGAACAGGATTTATTATCCTAACTGGAAAACAGCAGACAATTAAATGCGCTGCACCGCTTTTAAAGGCACATGCTCCGAGATAATGCGAGTGCAGAACCGTCAAAAGACAATGACAAAAGAATCCAATCATTTTCTTTCATCGCAATCACACTGATTATGAGCCATTTATCATCAAAATGACGAACATCAACTGATAACACTCAAACACGTTGAACTGTAAAAGCCAGGCCCATGAACCATGACGTTCCGCATCGAAGAGGCATTCAAGATCCATTAAGGATTAAAAATTAAGAGCATTAGTGATGAGACAGCCAATGCAGGAAACAAGATGAGCTGTACAGTCTTTTCCACATCGACGCAAAACTACTTCCTGCTTGGCGAATAAACCTCATTGGAATAAATAAAGAAATGATCAAACTCTGCTTTGACACCAGGCCACAGTGTCTGGACCCTGTCACCACACACACACACATACACACACACACACACACTGTCCCATCGCGCCCCCCTGACCCCGCCCTGCCAAAAAACATTAGCCTCGCTGCCGCCGACAGAGCCGGTGGGACCGTCAGTGCTCCCCCTCCTCACACTGTCAACACTCATCACATTCACACATGTCTGGCACTTTTCTGAGAGAGAGAGAGAGAGAGAGAGAGAGAGAGAGAGAGCGAGAGAGCGAGAGAGCGAGAGAGCGAGAGAGCGAGAGAGCGAGAGCGAGAGAGGGGGGGGGGCAGCATCTAGGGCAGCGTTGGCCATCATAAGAGCTGTCACTCATGTTTTCCTGCTGGACGGGCACAGGCTGAATGGATGTATTCAGTAATGGATGTATTCAGGGTGGAATTGTCTTCATCCTACCTGGTGTATTTGCAGTGATGACTTTATGGTTTTATGGATTTGTAAATACGTACTTCAAACGATTTACTTTTCAATGTACCTCGGGTTCTGAGCGATTTTGGAAAAACGGCATTTTCTTACAATCTGCAGAAAGACCTTCGATTACCAACATTGTAAACATCAACAGATTCAAGGCCGTCATAAATAATACAGTGAAGGAGAATTGCAAGTGTTTTTTTTCTTAAAATACACAGTCTGGATGTTTTTACTTGTATTTTATTCTTTTGAAAGACAAATCAGCCCCTGTATCCATCTACACACCTACATACTGATGACATACGTTTCATAAAAGACATTTTAGTGCTTTCAAGCCTCATATATTTTCTCTAATCTTTTTCCTTCCCATTTCACACCCCAACAAATCCTAAAGAGGCAACTTTTTCATCTTACTTCAGGCTAATCAAGATGAAATGATGTAATACGGCTGCAGCTGCTTCTGTTCATTTCCCATCCTCCCTCCAACAACACAGTGTTCCATGATGGGGCTTGTTAATACCTTTTCAGATGGCACCTCCATCTCAGAGACACAGGGCCAGAGGACATCGATATCAGACGCGCAGGTGCTTGTGTAACGGCCTAATGTGAAATGTTTGAAGATAAAAAGCCCCTGTAGGTGGTGCAAAGTGGAGTCTGTGTCTATCAGTGGACTCGCACAGGCACGAAGGTCACCTTCCTCACTCCAGAAAAAAAACTCATCCATTAATATTTCAAGCCCCGAGGGAGGTGGACGGGTGTGAACAGCAGCGAAAAAACAAAAAAAATAAAAACAACAGAAGATTAGAGCCTCCTCATTCCTCACAGTCGAGGTGTTTTATGGAGAGATGCTCAGTGTTGTTGTTAGACAACTTTAGGGGTAACTTTTCAAATTCAACAATATCAGACCATCTTATCTCTGCCGAGCTAAACTCTTTTTTTCTTTTTTTTTTAGCTCTATTGAAAACATTGGAATGGATTCATCTTGTGGGTGCAGATATGACTGTATTCATTTTGGACAAAGAAATATCTTTTCGATATAGGGGGTCTCCTTGAGGTATCTTTAAAAGGTCCAGTGTGTAAGATTTAGGTACAATTTTGCATCAGATAAATTCACTTTTTATATCATTTTAGTATGTGTATATAATCACCTCAATATATTCACAATTATCATTATAACTCCACGATCAGCCCTTTATGAGCCCTTTACATTTATATCAAGACACTGTATAAATACGTTTTGACAGTGGCCCAGAATGGACAAAGCAAACACCTTTTGAGTTTCAATGACCGTTACATTTAGTTGATAACTAAATATAGTTTATTGGTCATTTTGACTATTAATGATAACTAAAGGCTTCCATAGGTTCATGCATGGAACTGAAGGGTGAGGTGAGGGGTGCAACTTTCAACTTCCCCTGCAGAGGTCACTAAATCCTACACACTAACACAGAGTGTTATAAGTGTCCAGTTAAATGGATTAAATAGAAGATCAACAAAAATGTCCATTTTAGAGTTCGTTTATGGAAATTAGATGTGAAATGTGCTTGAACACTACGACACATCCATGTTAGTGGACGGGACATGGACCCTATTAAATAGTCTGATTATTTTTCCATAAACAACTTTGCTCGTGTGCTACACTCCATTTCCACGCCATCACAACATCGCCTCTGCGTGACCAGGCTGAGACGTCGTTAAGAGACTTGTTGGAAAATGGCACAGATGGTATCTGGTCTGAATTCCATTTTGATTGACACAGTGTTCTCTCTAGTATGAAATCTGTTCGTAATACCTGTTCCCTTATGGATCGCTCTGCAAGCTGTTTTTTTTTACGGCTGCAAACACAAGAGCTGCTACAACACAACACTGAAAATAAACAGCTTAGTGAGAACGGGAAAACGATGCACCAAATTGAAATCCTCGGAGCCCGTGTGGGAAATGATGCGTTGACGGAGCGCTTGGTAAACAGTGCTGCTAATCACATTATTCTCAAACAGGGGGAGGTTAATTCATCCCGATGAGACGCCAGCAAAACAACTGTCTGATCATTAATCCAGGTACAAACATCCCTGACAGTCAAAACCGTGTTTCATCATCAAGGGACAAAGCGTCGCCGCACATGATTAATCAATTGGCACCGAGCTGGATATCGACACAGTGTTAAGTGCCAGTCAAATGACGGGGTTGCATGACTGAGTTCCACGAGGGCCCCATGTGGAGCACAGGTATGAATGACACCAACGCTCCTGTGCCAAAGACTATGGCAGAGCCCCGTTAGTCTCCACTTTTACAGATTAACATCCCAGATCCAATCGGTCGTACACCAAGCTGTGTGAGTTGAAGCACTAATGAGGACTGATCCGAGTCACAAAGAGCCCTGTGTGCGCTGCGCTGCGCTGGCAGGGCAGACAGCCTCTTCCTTTTTTTATTTTTTATTATTTACAAGCGAACCAGAATCATTTTTGAGTGAAAAAAACATTTTTTTAAAGGGAAGGGTGGGGGTGGGGGGGGCGCCACTCTCCTCTTTCCGCGTCTTCAACCGCAACTATTCATAGCCGCCATCCAGTCGGGTTTGAGCCGGCGCCAAAGGGCGCACGGCGGAGATAACAACATGATCTGGAACATGGGCATCGCAAGCGGCCGCCACACAGCACTGATAGCGGCGCCCTCTGGCAGCGACGACAGCTTGGCCACAGTTGCAGGCTTTGCATCCACAAAGTGACCAATCACGGGCCGGTCTGATGTCAGGACATCTCACAGATTCAAGCCGCACCCTCATCCACACTCAGGGCTACGCGGTTGATACTGAGATGCCCCGATACCAGTGACCTCAATGTCTCCGAGAGTGTCGGAAAAGGCCATGCCAGGCAGCAGCAGCAGCAGCAGCAGCAGCAGCAGGAAGAACCATTGGTCCGATACATATAATCTTTACCATATATTTGTCATATAGTTTCCCAAGAAATCCCGTCCTTTTTTCCCCCACCACTCCGAAAGCAGCAATTGCACCGCGCTGCCACTAGCGCGTCGACTTAGACGCGATATCCAGAAGTGTGGCATTAGCATTAGCATCAAGCTAGCTCAAACGTCAGCAATTTGGCACTAAGTCACAGTGGAGAGTTCCAAAGATTTTAAGATTCTGCCAACAGTCAAATTCAAAAGGCTCTTTCGTTTGTTACGTGCGCCGACATTACAAACAATATTTGATAAGTTACTTGGAGACATAGTTGTAGGCTCTTGAAGACTCAAGCGAAGACAGCTGCTCCTCTCGGTGGAGTTACAAAGGAAAAAGAGAAGACCCACAATGCATCAGTGTCACTTGACTTCCTGTAGGATATGACCCCTTTTTTGATTTTGATTAAGAGAGGCCGAAAACGGGGAGAGGATGAAAAGTGGTGTCACACTGGGCGCAGGTTCCCAGCTCCATGTTCACCCTGTGTGAGCTGGTCGACATGGAGCACGGAGCAGAATCAACTCTATCAACACAAGAGACGACAGTAGAGAGAAAGTGGGACTGTGAGAGGGGGGGCGGGGGGGGGGGGGGGGGGGGGGGGGGGGGGGGGGGGGCTGAAAGTGGAGAAAAGCGGTGCGCCGAAAACCGATGTGACAATATATTCATGAACTCTAACAACAGGCTGCACCTGAACGCAGCGTTTGAAATGAAATCTGTGACGGAGGCTTCGTACTCAGTTTGTATAACGCGTGTGGGAGTGAGCAGTGTTGAAGTGCTGCACCGCACTGAGCCAACATCCCTTGTTTTGTTCTTTAATCCCACCAGCAAATCAGCAGTTTAGTTCAAATGCTGTTTTGCTGATTTGGAAATATTCCTTGTCGCGTTTTTGCCATTTGGTTCACGTGGCACCAAGAATTTTTAAGGGACTAATTCGAATTCTTCTCTGGAGACATCTGTGAACGTTTCCACGTCACAAAACCACCTCGGTGATCTTTTAGATCAGGGGTGTCGCACGTGCAGCCCACGGGCCAAAACCAGCCCGCCAGAGGGCCCGCGAGGTGAGATGGTGTTGCGGTTGTCTGATTAGCAGTGGAGTGAAGTTTCTGATGTGATGGATTCATGTTGTTATAAATCCAAATCTGGGGTGTCGCATGTGACTCATTTCGGTTCAGGCCAAATCTGATCTCGAGTGGGCCGGTCCATTCAAATCATAGCACCGTGACCTATAAACAACAACTTCGAAAGTTCCCCTTTGTTGTGAATCTAATCTGCATGAAAATGATTCAACTGATTAATAAATGACTCTTCAATACAAACAACTTAAGCCCAGTACACCATTTTTTTTTTTTTTTTTTTTACACTTTGGAATATGGTCCCAAGGGGCCGTATTGGACCCTCTGGTGCGCCGGTTCTGGCCCACGGGCCGTATGGTTGATACCAAAATCAAATCAAATACTTTCTGAAAATGGGGTCATTTTGTGTCAGCTGTAATGTCGCCACCTCTTCTCACTATCTCAAAATAAAGCAAACAAATATCCAAAGTAGCAGCGCTGCCAGGCGGGAGGTGTGTGGATTCAGCGCATTAAGATTTGAACTCACACTCTCCCTGAATATCTGACCTACAGCAGTCGGCAGCATGCAAACAGTGGTGCTAGAGGAACATAAATGTTTCAATGAACTTCACAGCAGTAGTTGCTAGGATATGTACATGTCCTGGAGCGAGGCATTGCTCAATACACTTCCTAGAATGACGAAACGGAGAAATATGAATTTTCTTTAAAAAAAACCCCAAAAAAAACACACCCAAAAACAGCATCATGAGATATTCATCCTGGCATTTCAGCACAACATGAAATCATCTCGGAGACGCACACGTTCCCCCAGACGCCGTGTTCCTCATCTGTGCGTCACATGCGGCGCCACGGCCGCTCCTCCGCGGAGACACGCGACACATCCCAGCATACGCCAGCGTCCTGGGCCGTCTATTGTTCGAGCGGCCGCCACGGGAGAGTGAGTCAGAGGCCCGGCTGCCACGCGATTCCGCCTCCGCTCTGGTTCCCGACTCGCCGCCCCTCCCCAGCCATCAGTGTCATCGCCGCTCACAGCCAACCGGCTTTTACAGCCATTTAAAGGTTCGTCTCCGTCGGGTGGTGATGACACGGAGCAGAATACACAACAGTGACGCTGCTGCTATTTAAAACCATGTGCCAATGTACCGGGGGTCGGGAGGGGGAGGGGCATGAGGGGGAGGCGGGGTGGGGGTGGGGCATGAGGGGTGGGGGTGGGGGGGTGGGGGGTTGGGGCTGACAGACACCCGCAGACGCGATGTTATTTCACGGGTAAACGTTTTTCTGATTGTCGTTTTCTTCTTTTCTGAGCCACAATGAAAACAGACCCACGTATACAGCATCTGATTAAAAGGTGCAGTGTGTACGATTTTGGTCATATTTGTCACTTCGTCAAATATATTACAAAACAATCGCATACTGACATTTTCATGAGTTTCATGAGCAATGCATTGTGGGTATCACTCCACAAAACCCAGCACACAGGTGTTTGCATGTCAGATGTGGATGTGTGCGGCTCAGCCCGAGTCCCGTCAGGGGTCAGGGAGATGACTGTCGCTCGGAGGCACTTGTGCAAAATGCAAAAACATCTCGTCCTGCAAAACCTCACCGCACCAGGAGTCTTTGGTCTTCTACAGATACAGAGATCTTCGTCCTTCTCTCTGTATCTTGAGATCTTGAGAGTTCATATTGTCGGCTCAGTATTTGGCACCTGTTCTTTGGGGCCCAAAGGAAGTGCAGTGTTGAATTTGGCACAATTCAGGCTCATGTACCGACTGTAACTGCACTAGTTTCACAGCGAACACTAAACCAAACCAAAATAGAACAGGACAATGTAACAAAACCCCTCCAAAGCTCTGTCTCTGGACATGTGTGTGTGTGTGTGTGTGTGTGTGTGTATGTGTGTGTGTGTTATTCTTTCCATTGACTTTAGCTCAGTTTACTCTCCACCCAAAATAAACCCCTTGTTCTATATATTTCAGATTCCATTTCACGGCTCCTTGCTTCCTGATCACCAATCAATAATTTCTACAAAAACAATGACTGGAATTTCATACATAACACGAACACTGCCGATAGCCGTGTCGAAACTCTCCGTTCCCGTTGGTGGTTGAGAGTTAGGCCCCTTGTGGTCACGCTGTGTATGACACTATCAAAAACTAGACAACCAGCCCACTGAGTCCGCATCTAACGGGCGAACAGAGTGGAACAATTCACAGCACTTGTCCAAAGCAGAGGTCAAATGGAAATATTAGAGAAAGACTCGTTTATTGCGCCGTCAGACACACAACTGCATTTCACAGACTTTAATGTTGCTGTACATCGAGCGGACTGCGCAAAACAAGTGGATTTATGAGCTGGAGACATTTCAGAGTGGTTTTCACTGCTTGTTGTCGCGCGGTGCGAAAGAGCCTCATCATAAATTAGTGACCGAGCAAATCAAATGGAGCCCGAAGGCGGCGAGAGTGAAAAAATACAATACCACTCTTGTTATTTAGGCATCGGTTATGAGACTCGGTGCACAGAGTTGCTCGACTCAGTCTACTGAGGTGGATAAAGGAGAGAGCAACACACTGTTTTGCACACACACACACACACACTTGGTTCTGGTCTCTGCCAGCTTTCAACAACACACCGTCTCCCCTCCCATCCGGAGATCCAGTGTCCTCGTCTTCCTTTTATTGACCTGCAGACTGCGGCACCGTCTTCGAATGACGGCCACGTTACGGAGAGAACACGGCGCCGCAGATGTGTGTGTATAAAGCGTCAGTGGAAACCCGGCAACGCGCCAGGATCAGTGGCACAGGTGCATCCAGCCGCCCGCCTCCACATCACCACCACCACCACCACCACCTCCTCCTCCTCCTCCTCCACCTCAGTCCGCCTCACAACGAGAGCAGCGAGCGATGGAGGAATTTGACATGAGTGGATACAGTATGTGCTGTCGCCTCGAGTGGAAAAGTAGGTCATCAGCCTCGCAGGGCGCAGCAGAGCTGCAGCGCTTCACAGCGCCGACTGCGCTCCGACGATAAAGCCAGCGGTGTTCACCATGTTGTATGTTGACGAGGAGCATCGGCACACCATATTACATATGTCTCTCTCTCTCTCTCTCTCGCTCTCTCTATACATATATATACATATATATATATATGTATGCATGTATAAAAATAAATAGAATTCATATATCCAAAATAAACTGGTGAACAGGGGATGTTTCAAAATGAGCAAACCTGCAGGAAAAGGCACACATGCTTCTCGTGCACACGAGGTTTGTTGTTTTTGTTGATGTGTTTATTCATTTTTGTACAGATGCATCAACAGGGGCATCACGCAAAAGCTCCCTCACCTCGGTGTCGAGGTCTCATCACATCTTGATGCGAGACGTCAAGATGTAAAGAGGCAAAACATGTTGTGAAAAGTGTATTTTGCCACAAACGCAAAAGGCCAGTTAGCACACGCTGACAGCTGGAGGACGAGTGAATGCAGGAATCTGCGCTGGCATCAGAGGGACTTAGGAGTTGTGTTCCCAATAATACAAGGTAGAGACAAGTAAAACACTTGGCTGCACTTGCTCTGCTTTTCTCCTGGGAGTGAATGTTGATTAAACACATTCACATTGCAGTGAAAAAATGGGTGCTAATGGATTTTTTGAGCATTAAGAAAAAAAGGTAACGATGCAGCCGAGCAGCTTAGCGGTAAAGCAAACAGATCCCCCCCCCATCCCATTCATAAATCAGCCATCTCACAACTGTGGAGCAGATTGGATCCTAAAAAGCAGATGGAATTTATTTTTTATTTTTTATTTTTTTAAAGAGAGAAGAATCTTCATTCTGATGAGACCAGCTCCGAGTGAAGGGAGGGACAGGACCTGTGGACGTTGCCCACGTTGCCAATGCAACACAATAAATGCCAGCTGCCTGGAGGAGGAGCAGCAGCGAACTCAACGAACCGAGGCCGACGTCATTACTGTCGTTTGAAAACAGCAGCGGGCGCTTTCTTTGCCGTTAATCCTTTTAGAGCTCGGCGCCTCCCTCAGCGCCGCTCATCATCCTGATTTAAGGTAATGCTGTTCTCACCGCTGCTGCTGCTGCTGCTGCTGCTGCTTCCTACCTTTCCAGTCACCACTGCTGAACTCCTCTTCCTCGTGTGGCGCACACACTGCGCCACTGGGCACAATCACTGGCTTAGGTTATTTCTTTCTGGATGCAACATTTGATTGCTGTGCCACTGATGAAAGACATCCATCCGCCCTTGACACTTTTAAGAGAGCGACTTCGTGATGTCAAGAGCTGCAGCTTGTGCAGCGCGATACGCTGTTCTCACCGCTGCTGCTGCTGCTGCTGCTGCTGCTGCTTCCTACCTTTCCAGTCACCACTGCTGAACTCCTCTTCCTCGTGTGGCGCACACACCACACACACTGCGCCACTGGGCACAATCACTGGCTTAGGTTATTTCTTTCTGGATGCAACATTTGATTGCTGTGCCACTGATGAAAGACATCCATCCGCCCTTGACACTTTTAAGAGAGCGACTTCGTGATGTCAAGAGCTGCAGCTTGTGCAGCGCGATACAACCGAGGGATCTGCCCTTTTCTGTTCACGGTGAATTCACAGGCAGAGGTTGGAAATGAAGGGCCGTCCTAATTCTTATATATGGTCATTTATTTAAAAAAAAATTTTTTTTTAATTCTTTTTAAAATTCAGAGATAGAGCTGCACACAAAGACCGTTTCACCTCTCTTTTTAATCTCTGCTGAAATGAAACTCAGAGATGATGTGTTACGTTTGAGGGAGTGACCTGGCTGGAAAAGATTATATATATCTATTCTATAGAACTTGTGATACTTCCATCAGATGTAATGGACAGTACGCGCAGTATAATTGGATTCTTTGATCCCCAGTTTAAGAGAATCGATGTTTAAAAATCCCTTTTTCCCCCCATCAACCTGATGCCAGGATAGAAACCAGCAGGACTTTCTCTCCGACTATGTAGAATAAAAGGTTGCATTTGCAACAGAGTTTACATTGGATCATCCAGAAGTCAAAGTAGAAAATACCAGTCACTTTCTTATTTGAGATAAACACAGTGTGACTTCCTGCTTGGTGAAAAAAAAAATGTCCTCCCCTCAGCACTCAAGCACAAAGCAAACAAGAGGCTTTTGGTATTAAGCAGAACATCCCACCAATCAGCTGGCTCGTTTAGAGACTAAATCAATACGTCCTCAACCTGGCTCGAGTCCATATTAATTACCCCAATCAAGCAAATGTGTATTGATCACCGATAACAACACCTGACACGTGGAAGCTCCTCGGAGAAGCCGAAAATACTGCCGTGCCCCTGGTTTCCGCACGGAGAGGGGAGCAGGAAATCGACGGTGCCGTCGGGCACACTTTGTCATTTCTGCATCTGAGCTCCAGCTCTCGAGGAAAATTAAAGATGAGATGTTCAATAATCACTAATGGGAGGTTGCGTGAGGTTTAATTTGAAACTCAACACAAGTGTCTGCGGGACTGGAAAGCACAAAACCTGCTGGAGGGATGTGGAAGAAGTGGACTGTAGCGCAGACTGAGGATATTCGTTTTGTGTGGAATGTCTTTGAAAGTGTGCGACAGAGCACTGACCCTATTCTTTTAATATATATTATCTTTGCTAACAACTACTGACGTCTCGTTTCAGCTGGAGGATGAAGAGGTGGTCGTCCATTGGATGGATAAGTGATGGGTATGTCTGTGTGTGTGTGTGTGTGTGTGTTAACAGGTGACAGACCGGGGGGGGGGGGGGGGGGGGGGGGGGGGGGGGGGGGGGGGGGGGGGGGGGGGGGGGGGGGGGTAAGAGGTCGTGATTTGACTTGCTGCTGACTGGCAGTAATGGTCCAAGTCTGCCTCTTACCTTCCTCATTAGAGGGAATCCACCCTGATTGCGTTTGCCGCCCCGGTGCTCATTATAAAAAATGCGTCTCCCTCCGCCGCACAAATGTAATCTGGGAGGCAAATGAGCGATGGCGTGACACGCGGCCTGGTGTCTTCATAAGAGACGGTAAATCCAAGAGGTCTGCTCGTCGTTACTGATCAAATTTGCGCTAATCAGAACGAATTCCCGCGGTAACGAGACGGGGCAGGTTCATTCCGCTGGAAACCCAAACGGCTCATTTTCCGTGTGGAGACAGAAGCCGCACACATGGTGGGAGGGAGGGGGGAGGGGGGGGAGGGAGGGGGGGGGGGGGGATGAAACCA
>JAFBJT010111980.1:0-15516 GCA_016785325.1 Chascanopsetta lugubris | reverse complement strand
AATCAGCTGTTCACATATATAAAGCATCAACAACACAACACAACAAACACGGGGACACGCCCACAGGGACACGCCCACAGGGACAGGCCCATAGGGACACGCCCACAGGGACACGCCCACAGGGACAGGCCCACAGGGACACGCCCACAGGGACACGCCCACAGGGACATGCCCACATGGACACGCCCACAGGGACAGGCCCACAGGGACACGCCCACAGGGACACGCCCACAGGGACACGGCGGATGATTTGATCTCGTTAAGTGCTGTACACGACGCCATGGTGGCCATTTTGACAGGCAGAAAAAAAGGCTGCTGTTTACCTGTTTTGCGCATGAGTGGGGTCCTTATTACTGGCAAATCTTGTAGCCCTGCAAGCCCCCCCCTCCCCCCGCCCCCCCTCTAAGTGTCTGACACCATAGTGGGCGGGTTACTATGGAAACCAGAGCTGGTTAGAATCTGTCAAAAGGAGAAGAATCAGACAAGCCCTCAATTGTAGTGGAGAAGTGAGTGCCTGTTCTGCAGAGCTGTTAACCTGTGATCATCTCTACACACACACACACACACACACACACACACACACTTCCATCCAATTGTGCCGAGAGGATGTGACATCTGAGAGCTTCTACTCAAACAAGCTGATCCAGGTCACACAGGAGTCACCTCAACGTCTTCAGTCTGAAATGGTTTGAAATATATTACTGCCCTTACCTTTGAGCAAAGGAAGGTGATTTGGACAATGACAGGACGATGTAAACAAGCTTCAGTCGTATTGGAGCTGACGTCCTTAAAATCTTTGATTTATTTTTTCCCAGTGATTTTACAAATAAAATCTTTCCTTCTAAATTTACATACTTGACCTTTTTGTTAAAAATAGTGTTATAATGATATATACAATTTAAAAAATGACAAGAATTGGGGATATATAATAAAAAATAATAGAAAATTCAGATGTATAATTGAAGAGATTCACATAATGACAGGGCCTAACTCACTCAATAAATAAATACTTGTCTGTCAATACTTTATTGTTTCTATTTTGTTCGTTCTTTGCCTTGATAGATTAGAACATTTATTACAAATGTACGTGTATTTCAATGACTGGTTTGTTGATTTTCATCTTGTGTTTGTTATTGCTCACATTTGTGTACATGTTCTTGGGTCATGTGATTCCTCCCATTGGTCTGTCACGTAATATAGGCAATGTGATGTCTGTCTGTTAAAGGTGCAGTGTGTAAGATTTGGTGACATCTAGAGGTGAAGTTGTATATTGTATCATCACCTCACTCTTCTGCTCGACTTCAGTTGTCATTACAACTCAAAAGATGTTTAGTGCGTCCACTTTACTGCTGTAAAACATGGCCGCCTCCAGAGAGAGGACTTCCCTCAATATATATATATATATATATATTAATGGGCTCATTTAAGGGTAATGGAAAAAATAAAACATTTACATGCTAATAAATAAATGAAAATGTCAGTAATATTTTTCAGAAGTGACAAAAATGAGCAGAATCGGACACAGTCTCATGTTGGCACTTTAAACACTGATTTGATCACTTAACATTTTCCTTGTCACTCATTATTGCATGCGCTGCCTGGACCAGCCGTCTGGACTCTGCACCTCAGATGTCACCTGACCTCTGACCTCAGACCTCGTCTCTCATTGGTTAATACTGCAAATCTCCAGGAATAGTCCTCGAGCTCAGGGGAACAGAGGGACTTTAAATCAGTGTGTGTTTTGAAAAGGCTCCGAGAGGCTCAGCCGCCAAAGGCCAGAGAAGGAGGCTGGAGACGGATCCGCCTCCGTGGCCCGAGCCTCTCCGGCAGCCCGGTTCCCATCGAAGGGACTGGACTGGTTCTGCCCCACTTCGCTGGATATCAGCCACAGGCTCTAATTGTAGCGTGAGTCTCGGGCCGGTTTCTCAGCCGCCGCTGCAGCGGCCGAGCCTCGTCACATATCGTTAGTAAATGATCCTTTCGCAGTAGAACACTTTGACTCTCTCTGCTTCTTATTTCTCTTCAGAGACGCTGATCCATCGACTTCCTCCGGCACGACGAGCCACTTCCACTCATGAACCGCTCTCTCCAAACAGAATTGGTCAAGCCTGTATTTTATACTCTGAGATCCCGGGACTTAGTGAGCTCAGTCCAAACTGCAGGTGATCGCGGCCTGGTGAATCCAGCGGGGGTGTGTGTGTTACCGTGGTCGTGTGAGGGGGCTTCCCACTGGGCGAGAGAAGCCCCGTCCTGTGGCCCAGGTCCAGCCTCAGCGACGGAGTCCGACGGGTCTCTACAACAGACGAGCCTCCGTGCGCAGCCAGTGCAGCCCCTGTCTGATGTATCGGACCAGCTCCGTCATGCTGCTCTGCTGACTCAGCGCCTCCGTGACACAGTCCAGCTCCTGGAAGAAGTCTGGGGGGGGGGGGGGGGGGGGGCACGGTTACTGAGGATGGCTCTGTATGTGTGTGTGTGTGTGTGTGTGTGTTGGGGGCGGGGTTTATTGAATCAGTTTACATTTACTGAGGGTGACTCTATGTATATACAGTATGTGTGTGTGTGTATGTGTGTTTTGACCCGGGGGCCGTATGTTGGAGACCCCCGATTCAGAAAACCCATTCCTGTTTACCAGTTCTCTTCAAAGGAAAAGAACTATGCTACTGTGACTGTTGTAATGCATCATTCAGACACTTTATTTTGAAAAGCTGTGAACTTGGGTGTACTGACGGTGTTGATTGACAGTAGGTGCAATCATTAGAGGCAAGAAGCTGAAACGTTTGAACTAAACCACCTAAAAGTGTCATTGTCGAACTTTTCAAGTCAAACAAGACTCATCAATGACAAGGAAACAATCAAACAATATTTTTGAATGTACTTACATAAAGATTGATAGTGTGTATTTTTCATAGTTCCTCTTATTGTGAAGTAACCATCCAACCTTTGAAATAGGACGCGCGGTCCTACCTTGGCTTTCAGACGCCAGTCGTTCAGCCGTCTCCCAGTGCTCGTAGCTCCGCAGGATGTTGTTGGTGATGTTGACGTGACTGGCAGCCATGTGGTGGATTCTCTGGGGAATAGCAACACTGCCCACTGAAGTCGGTACACCTCCCCCTCCTGCCCCCCCTCCCGCCCCCCCTCCTCCTCCTCCGCTGCTGGCGGGGGAGGGGCTGAGTGACAGGGGAGACGGAGTCCCATTGACCCTGGACCACAGACAAGGCAGTGAGGTCACTGACTGACAGGAAGTGAAGGCACTGATGAGACTGACTGAGATGAGTTTGCATTAAAATGTCATTCATATACTCATTCATGCTGTCTGTCTATCTACGGATCTATCATCTGTCTGTCTATAGATCTATGGATCTACGGATCTATCATCTGTCTGTCTATGGATCTATCATCTGTCTATCTATAGATCTATGGATCTACGGATCTATCATCTGTCTATCTACGGATCTATCATCTGTCTATCTATAGATCTATGGATCTATCATCTGTCTATCTACGGATCTATCATCTGTCTATCTATAGATCTATGGATCTATGGATCTATCATCTGTCTATCTACGGATCTATCATCTGTCTATCTATAGATCTATGGATCTATGGATCTATCATCTATCTATATATGGGTCTATCATCTGTCTATCTACGGATCTATCATCTGTCTATCTATGGATCTACGGATCTATCATCTGTCTATCTACGGATCTATCATCTGTCTATCTATGGATCTACGGATCTATCATCTGTCTGTCTATGGATCTATGGATCTATCATCTGTCTATCTATGGATCTATGGATCTACGGATCTATCATCTATCTATCTATGATCTATCATCTGTCTATCTATGGATCTATCATCTATCTATATATGGATCTATCATCTATCTATCTATGGATCTATCATCTATCTATATATGGATCTATCTATCTATCTATCTGTCTGTTAATTGAATTATAGGCGCTATAGGTCACTTCTAAAAATGTAAGAAAATTATTATATACTGACGTTTTCATGAATTTCTATTCACTTAAAAGTGTAATTGTTTTTGTTCCATTACCCTGAAATGAGCCCACTGATGCATGTTTTTACAGTCGTGAACATACGGAACATAATTGGATTTTTAATACAACATGCAACCTGACCACTAGATGCCACCAACTCTTACACATTCTACCTTTAGGTGCATACCTGTGTATGCAGTGTGGAGTCGACATCAGAATAAGTTAAAGGCCACTCTGAGCTGCTGTCAAAACATGGCGGCCCCCGGAGAGAGGACCCGCTCCTCAGGTAAATATACATTAATGGGCTCATTTAAGGGTAATGTGTGTGTGTGTATGTGAGGGGGGGGGGGGTGAAAGGAGGTAAAACATTTAGGTGGTTATAAATGCATGAAAACAGGAGTATGTAGTTGTTTTGTAATATTTTTCAAAAGTGACAAAAATGACACAAATCTTAAACACTGCACCTTTAAAATGACAGTTGACTGTTTGGTTGTGACTTTGCAAAGAACCACAATAGATTCAACAACAACAACAACAACAACAACAACAACAACAACAACAACAACAGAGTAGCGTGTGGCCTCCAGGCAGTAAACAGAGTGTGTGGAGCAGTTCTGATCTTTAGTGTTGTGATGTCACCGCTCAACACGGCACACACACACACACACACACACACACACACACACGGCTCCCACACACTGTGGCAGTGATGTAACATCTGTGATGTGGCCTTGACCCTCGCTCACCTCACACACACACACACACACACACACACACACACACACACAGTGCAGCGTCAGAGCTGTCCAAACTCATTAGCTTCACATCCACAGCTCCACCGTGTCTCTGCTGCTCCATCTGTCATCACCCCCTTCATCACTCTGTCTCACACAGACCACCTCCTCCTCCACCCCCCCTCCACCCTCCTCCACCCCCCCCCCCCCCCTCCTCCCCCCTCCTCCTCCTCCTCCTCCTCCTCCTCCGCACATCTACAACAAATCAATCCCTGTATTTGCCCCCTGAGGGGTTTGTTGGAGCTGCTGGCCGTCAGGGTGGTCATGGTGTTTTTGCAGCAGAGCTCTGGTGAATTATAAATTCTCAATTATCTACAGTGTATGAAGAAAAGGGGAATGGACCGTGTGTGTGTGTGTGTGTGTGTGTGTGTGTACTCACTTCCCATTGGTCCTCCAGGGTGATGGTGCTTGGTGGGAGCTCCTGGCTGAAGTCTGGTCACAGAAACAGACGAAAGATGATGTTTATCATGAGGCAGAGAAAGAGACTACGGAGGGAGAGGAACGTGCTCCAAATATTATAATTAAATTCTACATTTATTTGATAAACGGAGGAAGAGGACAGATGTCACTGACACAGAGAAACAGATTCTCCTCCTGCAAGATGTTCACCCACACAGACACTGATTAGGGTTTGTCGCTGAAGGTCCAAGGTCAATGTCACCTCAAAAAGAACATCTGCAGGAACTTCCAACAAATTTGGTGTTGGCGCTCATTTGCAATTGCAGAATAATATTGTATTTTACATCTAAAGTACTTTTATAATTTTCTAAGGAGGAGGACGGATGTCACCGACACACCTGCAGTGAGAGAAACATCTACTCGACCTCAGCCCACATGGAAGTTCAGGTGTGATTATGTTTGGTGTCATTCATCTCAGTTGTTTCATCCGTCTCAGTTACAGCCTGTTACCATGAGAACCTTGAATTCCATTCCTAGTTTCAACTACTTTCAAGTATTTGGCACCTGAGATGTTTTTTTAATCGTACAACGACGTCTGAGTCCGTCACTTCGAGTTTGTTAAGCAGCTGAATCCCCTGAGCTCACTCCAGAGGGAGGGAGCACAGGTAGAACCATCAGCCCTGCAAATGAGTTACATGTGAAGTTCTTAATATCATCATTTCAGATATCAGAGTATAGATCAGGGGTGGCCATTACGTCAGTGGCCGGTCAATCGCGAACGAATTGTCAACAAATCGCCGGCAACCGGTGTCAACCGGCGCCTGTCACGCGGCACCATGGGCGAGAGAGCGAGAGAGCGAGAGAGCGAGACACACACACACAGAGTGAGAGAGCGGGAGTAATATATTACTACCCCCACCCCCCGGTCCACAAATGGTAACCCCCCCCCCCTGTCAACTAATACTTGGCGAGCCGGTGATTGTGATTGCGATGTGTTTTGGCTCTGCTCAGTTATCGCTCTGCGTCACTGCACTGGATTTGATGCGCATTATATTCTTGTGATTTGCGTTAAAGGTGCAGTGTGCAGGGTTCAGTGAAAAGATGCACGATGCAGGTGAATAACCAAACCATCCCCTCAGACATGCAGGAGAAACTGTTGTTGTCAAAATGATGATCTTATATTCTTATGTATATTATTATTATATTTCTGCGGATGGATATGTTAATATTTTAACCTAAAGCTAACATACTGCATAATGACAAACTAGTATAGACGAAATAATCCCAGAAATGTGGATGAAAATAATGCTCATTGGATCTTATTGAACAAAGGTGTGATCATATTTGGTGAGAAATGTTCAGAACCTGCATATGTTATGATGAGATGTATATTAGTTTAAGTTATATTAGTTTAAAGATTCATTGTACTCATTTAATTTCTCTATGAGAACACATGCTGTATGTACATAGGCTGCACACACACACACACACACACACACACACACACACACACACAACTAAACCCCTGCTAAGCCTCCTCCCAGATATCCAGTCCCATCAATGAAAATGCGGCGCTGTGGTAATGACATCTTGAGTAATTAATTTAACTAAACATAATTAATCAAAACAAGCACATTAAACCCCAACAATCAACTGCAGTGATTGATGGAGCTAATTAATACATTAATATCAAAGAGAAAGAATGGATTTTAATAAGCTCATGCAGAATTAATGCACAGGCACCGTGGAAATGAATATGAAATGTATTTGAGCGCCGTAATTGGCTTTGCATGTTTTTGCTCCACAGAGGGAGAGAAGGAGAGTAAACAAAGTCTGTGTGTGTGTGTGTGTGCGTGTGTGTGTGTGTGTGTGTGTGTATGCATAATCCATGTGTGTGTGTGCTACCTTGAAGTACTCCATGAGCGACCGCGAGTACTTGACAGCGTGGTCTTTCTTCAGATGGAACATCCTCAGATACAGCAGAGACAGACAGCGGTTGCTATGGAAACAGAAGCATGAGAGAGCAGATCAATGCGCCGCACAAACTCTGATCCACTCACGACACAGCTCCTCTTCAAACACGCCCACATCCTGCCACGATACAGCGCCACAAAAACATCACCAGACGCGTCGCTGAGGTGAAAAACCGCAGCGCGAGATCCGATAGGTCACATCTGTCCGGGGCGGCCCAATACGTCGATCGCAGAGCCGATTGATCGCCGGTCGATCGTCGGCAGCGTATCGTTCTTTAATATAGTGCGCAGTCGAAAAAAGAAAGGATTTACAGCCCCGTCAATAAATGGTTCTAATGTTGACCCGAAATCCAAGAACCTCTGAGGGAACAACAGGAGCGCGTCGTCGTTGAATGGGAACAAAAGGAAACATTTAGTTGATGATACATTCATGAAAAAATCTGAATTTGATAGTTTTATAATATTTTTATAAAACACTGCACCTTTAACTAATGTGAGAATGATCAGACATCAAAATAGTGCACTAGTCCAGATATTGAGAGGTGTATTCCAAACTGTTTCAAAAACCCATGTTATGGCCTGTAAATATATATTATTTGTGCTCACACACACACACACACACACACACACACACAAAGAGAATCCTACCACAGCACAGCCAGTTTCTTCTCAGCGACGGTGGCGGAGTGGCTGCTGAAGTTCTTCAGCCTCATGGCGTACCTGCGACCGAGACGCTCGTCACTCATCTGCTGACTTTTACAAACAATCATCGGAATCCAACACTTTCATTAGAAAATCACGGTCGCAATGATCCGAGGAGCCGCCTGCTCTTCTCTACACACACATCATAAAGGTGTGTGATTCCTGAAGCGCTGCGCTAACAGCCCACTCTCAGGTGACTCTGCCGAAGTGCCCTGCGGCAAGGCAAGCCTTGCTTTGTGACTTGGTGGATGTTCATGAGGGAAACTGTGGGGGATTCTGAAGGCTGATCTGAATCCACAATGACTTTAGTTCTCAGAGAAACTCTCTTATTAGCTGGTGCCTTTATTTCATATTATTTATATCCATACATATATATATATATATATATATACACACACACACATATACATATACATATATATATATACATATATATATGTATATATATATACGTATATATATGTATATATATACATATATGTTACATTTAGAGTTCTTTTTTTCTGTGGCATTCACTGTGAAGAGGAAGGCAGGATATTTCCTCTATGTACTGTTCTGTTCTGTGCTGTTATTTCAAACTCTGATCATTGTGGATCAGGTCTGTACATTCACACGTCTTGTTGTGTGGCATGGAGATGGACACGTTTCCTGACTGCGCATGTGATCATACTGAACCTGTACCTGATGAGCTCCACAGTCTCTGAGTACATGGTGTAAGGCGACTTGGCCTCCAGCGGATCTCGCTCCATCGCGTTCCCACACTCGATGAAGGAGAGGGCGCCGTCCGCGTAGTTCACGGCTTTCCCAAATTTATCCGTCTACAAACGATGAGGTCGGGAAGAAAAGAAGACAAAGACAGAGAGGACGTAAGAGAGAGGACAAGAGGAGGACTGTCTCAGCAGCACTGAGGCGGACACACGTCCTCCCTTCCCTTCCAAGAATCTGCGGCTGAAATGCAAATCGGACAAATCTGAGGAAACGATGCGTAAACATAAGATAAATAAGGAGCTAAATAAATCTAATGTCTTTGTTCGGGATCAGATCTTTCTTTTGGTTTTGAATAATCCTGCAGACGTAATCAGTCCTGAAAGCCGCGCTCCCTCCGAGACGAACGCAGCAGTAAATAACACAAATGACTCTGTGCGCTGCTCCATGTGGAATGGGTTTTCATTGCATGGTCACACAAATAATGACAGTCTAGACAGTGGAAGTTAAAGGTGCAGTGTGTACGATTTGAGTCATTTCTACTGGTAGATACAAATGCTGCTTTGACAGATCTATGAATGTATAACCACCTGAATGTGTGACTCTGTTTTAAAAGATCAGCCCTTTAACGTATATTTACACTGGGAGTGGGTTCTCTCCGAGGGCTGTCATGATCTACGGTGGCCCAGGGTGGACACACTGCGCCTTTAAAGGGGCAGAGTGTAAGATTTGGTGACATCGACTGGTGAAGTTGCATATTGAATCCATCACCAGCTGTCATTCAAATAGTGCAAGGGCTCATTTGAGGGTATTTACAAAGCAGGTCATACATCGGGCTGATTGTACATTTGTAAAAGTGTCTGTTCAAACATATAATTCTGTTTGTAAAGATATAAGTGACCGAAATCGTACGCACATTACCTTTAATATTGTTTTTCTCTACATCAATCAGGTCTGTGAGTCAGTGCATCTATGAGATGTCTTCTGGATCTTGTTTTGAAATAATGTAAGAAAAGAAAATGATCATTTCTAACTTATTTCATCTAAATGTCTGATATTTAATAGTAAGGACTCAAACCTGCAGACAGCAGCTCAGACCTGTGGTTCGAGTGGATCAAACAGAGTATGCAGAGATGAACAGTCCACATTTCCCACAAATTGCGAAAGTCTTTGCTGTTTTGGCTTCGACATGTTGAACATGTGGTTTCCAGGAGATTTTATGGTCAATCCCCCGGACGAGTTATTCCATAAACTCGTTCGACGCCATCGATTTTCAGTGGTTCTTGAGGGTTCGTTTTGTATTTTCCAAATAACATCATCTTTGTTTGACTGAAATTCAATGACCGTTTGTTGACATTAACCCACCTTTTATTGCCGATGCCATTTGTGATGTTCTCGATGAGTTCTACTCGTGCCAGCGATGTAGATCTGTCTTTCCAGGATCCAGAAATGGTCTCGTGTTGTTGTGAAGAGTTTTCGTTCTGTCCATGTGCGCGTTGTTCTCAGGAGCTCGTTAACATACACATCCGTTCCTTCAGCCGTCTGTTTTGATGCTTCCTCTTTGCTTCCTGTTTGCAAACCAAATGATGGCGGCTGGTTTTTCCTTCAGGTGTCTCTTCCTGAGGCTGACAGGCCTGGAGGGGGCGCCGTCACCTGCTGCTCGGCCGACGAAGCGCCCTGCTCTCTCAGCGCTGCGCTCTGGGTGGTCACTGCCGCTCCTGTCCAAGCCGCTGGCCGTGATGTCATTCTCCAGCGTCATGCGCTCGTCCTCCCGCTGATTTGGAGCCTCGGGGCTTTGACTTCATCCACCGAGCTCATGATGTCGTCTCACAGCAGAAACCTCCTCCGTCAACATGTTGAGCGTTTGTTTTTATATCGTCAACCTCCTCCTCTTCTTCTTTGGTGGCATGGTGTCTCGTTATCACAACAACACGCCGACTGGTAGATTCTTAGCCACGGTGTGTGTGAGTGTGTGTGTGTGTGTGTGTGTGTGTGTGTGTGTGTGTGTGTGTGTCTTACCAGAGCATCAGCCTTGTGCTTGAGTCTCTTGGCCTCCTGCATGTAGTAGTCAGCGCTGTGGACTCTGGAAAACAAAGACCGTCACATGTTTAACATTGTTATTGATTTACATAATCGCTGAGTCCAAGGGGCTGGCAGTGTGTGTGTGTGTGTGTGTGTGTGTGTTATACAGACTATTTAGGTACACACACCTCGGGCTGAGCGTAACCTGAGTAAAACACGGTGTTTCATAAAGACGGCACAAAGCCTGAAGGACAGATCATCGTGAGAGGCGTGGTGTCTCCAGGAGTCAGCGTGAGCAGAGCGGCGCTGAGGCTCAGCGCTGATCCATCTGTTTCTCAGTCCACTGGTCCATATGGATCCTGAAGGTGATTCCAATGGATCGTGTTCACACAATAATCGGTTCAGCGATCCTATCGGTCCCAGCGCCAGACCCTCGGAGTCAGTGCTTCACGACTGGTCTGGGTTCGGGACCCACCATTACCTCTTTATGAGCCGCGACCCAAATAAAGGAACATTTTTAACATCTCAAATCATTTAATGAAAAGATAGTGACATTTGATGGTACAGAATATCTTTTATTTTCAGAAAAAGTGAATTTTTGACCTGGCAGCTGTTTATATCATCATTTTGTATTATTTATTTCTATATTTATAAATATAGTAGTGTAGGTATATTTATTTATATTATTTATGTTTGCTTGTTTTGTGTATGTATTTGTTTCTGTTCATTTTTGTCCAATAAAGATATGAATAAAAAAAATGGGGCCAGCTGATATCAACACTCTGAATGTGTCTGGTAACATGTCTGTGTATTTTACATACGTGTCACTGAAGGACAGTCTGGGCCTGCGGGGGTCTGCCGCTTCACTCAGTGGTTCCGACCACACCTCAGAGTCCGACTGTCCGTTGGCGTGGTAACCGTCTCCGCAGGGCTTCTCGCTCGGGGGATCCGGCTCCTGTGGTGGGCACGGCGTGGAAACGAGCGGGTAGAATAGTATTAATTAGCGGTGTGGCGCGCGCGGCGTTCATCGAGCAGCCACTTTAACTCTCTGACTCACGCTGATGAATTCACTCAGCTGCTGAATCACAGCTGAGAGAGAACGAGCGGATTGAATGAGCTTTAACTCCTGTTGACATTCACGCCATATGTTAGGTTTTGTTTCTCTCCCCTGAAGGCAGCCAAACCTTCAAGGCGAGCCCTGCATTTCTAATATGAATGTTGTTTCCATCAGTACTTGTATCTATGTCTGAGTATTTACCTGCGCTGCTGCGCCTCACACCTCAGATTCAGATTCAGCCACTTCAGAGGAGCTGCAGCTTCATGGAAACCTGATGTGTGGAGCTTTGGGGTGGTCTTCTAAAGTGGGGCTTTTATTTGAGGGCTAAGAAAGCGAGGGGGTGCGCTGTGAACAGATGCTACCGGCCGCAGCTGTGCTTCACACACAGGAAATGGAGGCATTCCAAAATAAAATGTTGGCTATTCTTTTTTCTTTGACTTATACTGAACTCCGTGAAACTTACAAAACGTAACCAAACGTTGAACTACATGTAGGTGACTTTCCTTGTTTCTGGGTCACACCGACAATATCTTGAATGACCCGCATTTATTCAAGTTGTTGTTTTTGGACGTTTTATTTTGAAAGTGATGTGATGCAGCAGCTGTTGGGTCCGACCTGATCTGGGTTTAGTGAGTGATGGAGGTTCCCATTCTTGAATATCTGTCTCTGATCACCATGAACAAATCTCTACAAAGAGTATGTGGGCAACTGAGAATGTTCATATCTAACAAACTGCTGGCACAGGCTCCCCCTAGTGTTCCGGCAGAGTCAGTACAGGTCAACAAACCAACATCTCTCCATTTTCTCTGTAATCTTTACATTTTTACAGCAAATGGTCCCGGGGGCAGGATTGGACCCTGTGATGGGCCACTTCTGGCCCTGAGGCGGTATGTTGGACAGCCCTGGTCCAAATGGACTGAATCGGGCCGAAGACAGAACACAGACAGAATAAAACGAGCTGTATGTGGAAACTCACGTTGCCATTTCTTGTATGTGCTGACACTTTGCTCTCTGCTCTCCTGTGCCTGTGGGAGGAGGAGGAGGAGGAGGAGGAGGAGGCAGAGGAAATGGAGGTGGATGTGGTGGTGGTGCAGGGTAAAATCCCTGCCGGGCCGCCGCCCTCCTGGCCGAGAGAGCAACTGCTGTTGCAGGTTCGTTTGCGCGGGGGATCGTCGGAGAGGGGCGACAGTAGAGGGGGGAGCAGCTTCTCGTTGCGCCGTCGCGACTGTTTCCTGTTCAGCGAGTGTCTGAACAGAGGGACACAGAACAACACCACAGGGGTTATTTCTTTCATCTACTCTGATGATACAGAAAATATACTTAAACATAATATTAAATGATCCAGACTATGTTTTTTTGATTGAAAAACAAATACAGGGCTGATTTGACATGAACAAAAAGAGAGGGGGACATAAGTTTAAAAAAATGAAATTTGAAAGAAAATGAGGAAGAAAAAGAGAAATAAAACAAATAAAACAACCCCCCCCTCCAACAACACAAAGCAAAACAATGCAGAGCAAAAAACAAAAAAACAAAACAAAAAAACAATGGCACTATCTATTTTTTTTTTTTTTTGACAATCAAATATCAAGTACAGGACTGCTATCTCTTTTATTTTGAATGAACACACACACACACACACACACACACACACACACACACACGCACACTAGCGTTACCCATAACCCAACCTCCAGCTCTGTTTGCTCAACGCACTGCAACAGTGATCTGCATCAACATACACATGTACACGCATGTATGTGTGTATATGCACATGCATAAGCAAACATGCGTGTACACACACAGACCATCATCTGGACTGTTTGTGCACATTGTTTCAAATGATTGTGAGTGATGACGTCAGACAGAGCTCGTCCCTTTAGCACGTTTTCAGCTCCTAAGTTTAAACACACGAAACAACATGATTCACGGGTTTCACTCTAACGTTCCGCTTCAGATGCGCTATCACCACAGTCGATCAGCACTGTTGAAAACACTGAAGTGCGTTGTAGCAACACATGTTCCGCCTGTGAACGCAGCCTTGATGAACTCTCGTATCAGTGCGTAACTGTGTTGTAATTTCATTTGCAGCGGCTGATTGATATTTTCCTTCTACCACTGTTGTGATGATGCTGCTGCCTTCCCCGCTCCAGCGTTCACCACTATTCCCTCGCTGCCCCACTGTGGCTCATGACTCATATTGTTTGCAACACAACAGATGATATTTTTATAATTTTGTCTTGGCCTGAAAACTCCGGGGGCTCGACGCAGAGCGGAAAAGTTGCTGAGCTCGGGAGAACAACGCCCCGGGCCCCAACATTAGTGATAATACACAAAACCAGGGAGACACATTCTAATTAGTTGTGCGCATGTGAGTGTGTGATTGTGTGTGTGAGGGTGTGTGCGGGGGATTTGTGAGTGAGCTTGTGTGTCTGTGTGCAGCATAATTGATGTTTGCTGCCGAGCTTGTGTGTATGACTATGCTAATTTTTGTGCATTTGTCTGTGTCTGTCCTTAAGCAGATGCTGCTCTGTGTGTGTGTGTGTGTGTGTGTGTGTGTGTGTGTGTGTGTGTGTGTGAGTACTTGCACAGATGTCTTTGTGAGGACCACTTGAGTGTAACCCTGATGGAATCCCAGGACTGTGAGGACATTGGATCGTTTTCCTTTTCCAAAGGGCAGCGAGAGAGAGGAGTTGGCATGTTCACGTTAAAGATGGACTCTGGGACGTGTCGGGGTCCCGGTGCGGGTGGGTGATGGGCGGCGTGGAGGTCAGTCAGGGTAAGTGATGTTGCACTATACTAATACGTGTGTGGAGCAGGGTTGTCAAACATCTCGCCAGAGGCTGAAATCCGGCGCGTGGACAGACATGGGGTATTTCTACCCATCGGGGGTATCAGTGTCAGGCCCAGTGACATTGCAGCAGGGTCCAAGTGGGATTTGAACCGGTGACCTCTGCAACCGCTCTAACCATTGAGCCACTGACGCCCCCGTACTTAAAGGGCTAATTGAATACACTGAGTCGTACATTGGGGTGATTCTACATTTGTTAAAAATGTCTGTGCAGAATTGATTTGGAATTCTACCTCCATGGATAGAAGTGAAATAAACTGGCACACAATACACACTGCACCTTTAATCATAGCACGCGATGTCACCTGTCAGCAGGTCAGGCGCAGGTCAGGCGCAGGTCAGGCGCAGGTCAGAGCTGACGCAATGAGAGCGAGCGCCATGAGCTCATCATCATCATCATCATCAGCTTCCACAAAAAGCCCGCGGGGGGTAAACACACACTCTGGAGGCATAAACACGAGACGTCTGCCACACGACGTCAAGGGTTCACCCCCCCCCCACCCCCCCCTCCCCCTGCTATCACAACACAGAGATTCTATTCTAAAAATAAATCAAAGCGCTCTCCGCCGCGCTGGTGACGTCAAGGTTTATTTATAGCAGCGGCCTGTTTTGAATAATTCACAGGGAACTTCACACCGTGTCATCCTCATGTCGCGGCGTGGATTGGACCTGCTGTCTTTAACGCCGTCATGGGCACGTTACAAACATCAAAGGCACCTAAGAAAACACTTGATGAACTGGACGAGAGTCGGTGCCAGTCACATGAGGATGAGGCCAGGCAGAGGGGGGGGGTATAGATCCATGGTATATTCAAGCTGTACACACACACACATTCGGAGCAGGTCCTCTCTGTGGACGCCACCATGTTGCGCCGCCATGTTTTTAGAAAAGCGCACGATGGTGAAGCCAAACTCCTGAATGAAATCAGGAAGCTGCCGTCATTCTGCTACATGCTGCAACACGAGCACTGGACAGCTCTGGGATTCAGAACATCCCCTTCAAAATAAA
>JAFBJT010111978.1:0-16356 GCA_016785325.1 Chascanopsetta lugubris | reverse complement strand
AGAACAAAAGATCATAGATCATGTTATATTACAACACATTACATGACATTATATTATATCATATTATATTATATTATGTTATATTATATTATATCATATTATGTTATATTATATTATATTATATTATATTATATTATATTATATTATATTCTGTTATGTTATGTTATGTTATGTTAAATTATATTATATTATATGTTTAAGTTTACATCTCTGAAGACTACATTTCCCAGTAGTCCCTTTGGCAAGGAATTCTCCTCCCATTGTCAGCTTCAGCCAATCAGCAGCCAGGTTGTTGAATAGGCGCAAAATCAAGCTGTTGTCAGTCTTCCTCCCACCACACCCCAAGTCAGAGAGACAGAGGGACAGAGCTCTGTGTTGTGTTTAAATGTGTGAACACAACCGTCTCTGTTGGACGAACTTGACCTCGTTTACCGGAGAAACGAAACGCGAGACTCCGGTGACTCGTCTCCGTTGTGGTCAGCAGCTACAGTGGCTCTAGCTAACACACCGGCTAGCTTAGCCTCTCAACAACAACAACAACAACAACAACCATGACTGGTCTTCCACAGAACAACTTGCAGGAGCAGCTGGCGAGACACAGCACTGTCGCCCAGACCAGACTGTCCCTGGCTAAACCCAAACCCGGGTAAGTCCACAACGAACACCAGCCGCAGAGGACTGGAAACACAAGCTAACTGTTAGCCACGAGCTGTCAGCCATGCTATCTTATCAACACTGCTGATATCTGTGAGGTAACAGGGCCGTGTTAGCGCCTAGCTTTGCGTTTCATGAGTCACAGTGGACACACAGTAGCCTAGCCTCAGCTATCTTCACTGTAAAGGCACAATTTGTATCGTTTTGATAAATCCAGAAATAATTCAAAGTTTCATTTACAGTGGGAATTAATTACATAGACAAATCAAAGGCAAATGTCACGTGTATGTGCCTTTGATCGCTGCATTCAGCTAACTACAAGCACTGGTGTCCAATTGTCAAGGATGTGCTTGGTGCACAAGCGACCGAAGGTCTGTGGACATAATGTCCGCATGACCCACACATTGTCCACCCACTCACTTTCACTGTCCACCTACCGTCAACTGTTTACCCCATTTGGCCTAATTCCCCTCCATGTGTACTTTTCAGAGCCTTTTCCTTCAGAAAGAAGTCCACAACCGGGACAACAAAGGTTAAAGTACCAGCAAAGGTAAACAGCTCAAATGTTTTGGCAAACAGGAATATCAATGTCCCCAAGACCAATGTAGTGACCCGATCTCCTTTGGCATTTTCAAACAAGCCCGAGGGACCTCAAAAGTCCAAAACCAACATCTTCTTCCCTGTAAATTCAAAAGCCAAGTCGGACTCCATCAGCCCAGCGACAAGTACAGCTCCAGTTATAGACAACAACAAGTTCACATGTGCAAAGAGCAGCAACACGAGTCTGGACTCATCGCTTGGATTCCCGCTGGACGACTGGGATGATATGGACGACTTTGAAACTGCTGCCAAAGGAAAAAACGACTCATTTAACTCACCAAACACCACCGAGCCAGAGTCTTTTTCAAACAAGGCCGGAGTCTCCAGAAGTCAAAAGCCTTGTGTGGACAGAGATGATTCAGACGGTAGAACCAACAAAGCTGCTGCTTCATCGGGACTTTTCGATGACGATCCATCAGACCTGTTCCCGGATTCTCCGGTGACGATGCCCAGACGACGTCCTCACGCTCAGCTGAAGTCTGATGTGAGCGACAGCGACGATGATGTCATGTCTGAGCCTGTGGAGGAAAGAAAAGGTAAGGTGCTGCAGCACATTTGGTACAACAGACAGGAATGCAGTGAATTGTTGTCAAAACACAAATCGTACTTGTTTACATCTTTTCAGATGATAAGAAGGAAAATGCACCGATAGATTTGGATGAGCCTGAGGACGACTTCATCCCTCCTTCACCAATCCCTGATGTGGCGTCTTATACCTCCCCTGTTGTGGTGGCAAGGTGTGTAATGGGCATTCATAGCAATAGCTTAGTTTTTTTTGTCATCATGATTGAGAAATGGGGAAAGAAAGACTATTTTGAATCTAAATTCTTTTCAAATGTATTTCCATAGATCTAAAACGGATTTAATTGGAAGCAGAGAAAGTCAATTAATCGCCAAGAGACCGATCAGTTCTCTAGACGAACCTCCTGATATGCACTTGGATGACAAAACAAGTGGGTGTTGCACCTTTATTCTAACTCATCCAATATTTGTGCACATTTGTGAATTGTCTCTATTTGTTCATTTTGCCGTTGTATTTTGTCTCTAATCTTAGATGATCAGCTTTTCAGTATCATGCAGTCCATCTGCTCTCTGGTTGATTCCATCCCTGAACATGAACTCATAGGACTGTCATGTGGAAGTGAGCTTTTACTGAAAAGGGCCCAAAGGTGAGTACTAAATCGTTATAATTTGTGATTTTTAAAATGAGATTTATCGATCGAACTAACCTCGCTCCCTCAGGAAGAGGATTCTTGCCACTGGTGGTGACGTGGCGTTCAGGATGCAGCAGCCGGACAGCACCGTGCTTTCTGAAACGATCTTAAAGGAAAACTCTCAGATCACGTCTCTGAGCGGCTCCGCTCACGTAGATCCCCCAAAAACTCACATCAAGAGGTCATCGGTAATCTGCGTGGATTATGACTCCGATCTCTCGGACAGTATCATCGAAGTGGCGCCCTCGCGCAGCAAACCCAGCGGTAAACTGCGCGTGGAGATGGGGAGCGTGTGTGACTCTCGGTCGAGTGGCAGTTTAGCAAAGAAAGCCGATACTGACCTGGACGCCTCGGATCTCTTTTTCTCGCCCAAGAGGCCAGAGCCGGTTTCGCAGGTCAAATCAAAACCCCCAGCTCCAGCCACGACTGGGGACGACCTGGAACCCAACGACTTTTACTTCGATGACTTCGACATTGATGACCTCGATGAGTCGGACATCCCAGATTACTTCAACGAACCCTCGACCTCGTCCGTGCCCAGTCAGAACTCAAGCGCGGTGAGAGAGGGCGGGCCGAGCAAGTCCTCATGGCAGAAGAACCCGACCACACCCATGTCTGCACCTGCACCCAGACTTCCAAACATCTGCTCCCCTGGTAAGTCAGGTTTTTTTTGCTTTGATGATTATTGGCTTTTAAAGGTGCAGTGTGTAAGATTTGGGCCATTTTTGTCACTTTTGTGAAAAATTACAAAACCCAGGAGCTCAAAAGTAGTGAGGTTGAGGTGATGGATGCAGCATGCAACTTCACCTCTAGAGGTCACCAAATCTTACTCACTGCACCTTTAAGTGTCGGAGAATATGTAATATTAAAAAAAAAAGTGTCACCCACACATATTGTTCTCCGTAGCCGCCGCCAATTTCCGAAACCCTGCCCACGATCGATTCCGAGGCTTCGACTTCCCTTACTCATCGGAGATGATGAAGATCTTTCACAAGCGTTTTGGTCTTCATCAGTTCAGATTCAATCAGCTGGAAGCCATCAACGCCACGCTTCAAGGAGAGGACTCCTTCATTCTGATGCCCACAGGTCGGTAAATGCACATGAGCACCAGGAACAGCTGCAGCGTGGGTGTTAACATCTGGAATTCCTACACCTATAGGTGGCGGTAAGAGTTTGTGTTACCAGCTGCCGGCCTGTGTGTCGTCGGGCGTCACTGTCGTCATCTCGCCGCTCAAATCGCTCATCGTCGACCAGGTGCAGAAGCTCACCACGCTGGACGTAAGTGTTTTGGCTCCTCCTCCTCTTTTAGATTCAGCAGAGCAAAGAAGCTGTATCACAGAATGTGTGTTGATCATTTGAAAGATTCCAGCCACGAGTCTGTCTGGTGATAAAAGTGACAGTGAGGCCGGACGCATTTACATGCAGCTCTCCAGGAAAGACCCCGTCGTCAAACTGCTCTACGTCACACCTGAAAAGGTAAGACGTGGACTCTTTTACATTTTGCGTATGGCAAACTTAAAAATCACTTCTTTAAAGGTGCAGTGTGTAAGATTTCTGCCCATTTTTGTCACTTCTATCTATAGAAATGAAATGAAAAAACAATTATATGTAGACATTTCTACAAATGTGTAATCACCCCAATGTATGACTTGCTTTTTACATATCCCTAAAATTAACATTAGTGTATATTTGCACCAGGAACGGGTCCACCCTATGGAGGCCGCCATCTTTTATTTTTATTTTTTCAATAGCCCTGAGAGGACATACTTAACATGTTTTGAGCTTTTATGACAACCAAGGGCCACCATAGATTCTCCTGCATGCTTGAATGGGAAGGGTGAGGTGATGGATACAACATGCAACTTCACCTTTAGATGTCACCAAATCTTACACACTGTACCTTTAAATACCTACATTTAAAGTTGTATTTGGCAGAATACCAATGAGTAAACTGGCTTTTCTTCCGTTACAGGTGAGCGCGAGTAACAAGCTGATCTCCGCGTTTCAGAACCTGTACGAGCGAGGCCTGTTGGCTCGCTTTGTTATCGACGAGGCTCACTGCGTCAGTCAGGTGACTTTTTTTTTCTCCTTTGTTTTTCTCTGAAAATAGTGGTTTTAAATATTTTTTTGATTCATCTCGTGACATTTAAACAATTTTTAGTGGGGTCACGATTTCCGTCCAGACTACAAGAAGCTCCACGAGCTGCGGCAGAAGTTCCCCAACGTGCCCATGATGGCTCTGACCGCCACCGCCACCCCCCGCGTCCAGAAGGACATCCTCAACCAACTCAACATGACCCGGCCGCAGTTGTAAGCGCTTCCATTCCGGGCTCCGTCCATCCCAGATTTTTAATGTCTATCTCACTCGACGCTAACTTCCACGTGTGCAGGTTTACCATGAGCTTCAACCGCACTAACCTGAAGTACGCCGTGCTGCCCAAGAAACCCAAAAAAGTGGACGAGGACTGCATCAACTGGATCAAGAAGCACTACCCGCGTAAATAATTCACCAGCACTTTTGGAACTTTACACAACACAAGTTATTCTGTCTCATATGGAGCTCTCTGCATGCAGGTGACTCTGGCATCGTGTACTGCCTGTCCCGTAATGACTGCGATGCCATGGCAGAGAGTCTCCAGAGAGCCAGGATACTGGCTCTGGCTTATCACGCAGGTCTGAGTGATAATCAAAGAGAGTCCGTGCAGAGCAAGTGGATCAATCAGGACGGGTGTCAGGTGAGGTCACCAGTCAATCACAAATCTCAGCTGTTGTTTTTTTAAAGAGTCATACAAGCTCCCGCGTCTCTCTCCCAGGTCATCTGTGCCACCATAGCCTTCGGAATGGGCATCGACAAGCCCGACGTGCGCTACGTGATCCACGCCAGTCTGCCCAAGTCCGTGGAGGGTTACTACCAGGAGTCGGGACGAGCCGGCAGGGACGGAGACATCTCCCACTGCATCCTGTTCTACTCCTACACCGACGTGATCCGCATCAAGAGGATCATCAGCAGTACGTGGCGAATACAAACCGGAGCGGTCTGACACCCAGCTGACTAACTGTGGCTTAGTCACGTCGACACGGTTGCGTGTCTTTAATTTTTTTTTTTCTTTTCTCCCACAGTGGACCGAGAAGGTGACAGACACGCCAAGGAAACCCACCACAACAACCTACACAGCATGGTGCACTTCTGCGAGAACATGATGGAGTGCAGGAGGATGCAGCTGCTGGCTTACTTCGGGGAGCTCAAGTTCAACAAGAGCTTCTGCAAAGAGCATCCCGACGTCAGCTGTGACAACTGCAGCAGGCCAAATGTAGGAGTCACTATTATATATCACATTCAACGTCCGTCTGTCTGTCTGTCTGTCTGTCTGTCTGCATGTCTGTCTGTCTGTCTGCATGTCTGCATCCAGCTGATCCGAACATGTATCTCGTCTATCTGCAGCAATACAAGGTAAGAGACGTCACAGAGGACGTGAAGATCATCGCCAGGTTCGTACTGGAGAAGTGCGAGAAAGTGGGAGGGAGGACGAACAGGGGCTCTCAGCAAACACGGCTGACCACTAACATGCTGGTGGACATTTTCCTTGGTATGTGCCCGTCTTTACATGTGACATGCTATTTATCAATTATGTATTCAATCAAGTTGTGCTGCCCCCCCCCCCCGGTGACTTCCCATGGGCAATGTTTCACTGGTTTTCTGAGTCAAAATTCATCTCTGTCCTACTTTAATGTGTGAAGGCTTTCAAACTGCACCGAGAGTGCCCTCTGCTGGCTGACAGCGATGTAGTCACGTGATCATATCTGCATACAGGGTGCCATGTTTTGAACTGAATCGGGTTAAAACAGACGGCTGATAACATTCTGGGAAACCGCTCCGAGATTTGTCATTTGAGCTTCATCTCGTGCTTCTTTTGTCAGGGGCTAAATCTGCCAAGGTGCAGACGGGGATGTTCGGGATGGGCGGAGCCTACACCAGACACAACGCCGACCGTCTCTTCAAGAAGCTGATCCTGGACAAGATTCTGATGGAGGACCTTTACATCACCATGAACGGTCAGGCCGTGTCCTACATCTCTGCCGGACCTAAGGCCATGAACGTGCTGTCGGGGAACATGCAGGTAACGGCGTCCTACAGCGCCTGCGAGGGAATAACGAGGAGGCAGAGGATCGTCTCAAACTATTTTTACAAACCTGGCACAGGTGGAGTTCTATGAGACCGAGAGCGCGTCGAGCGCCAGGAAACAAAAAGCGTCCGTGGCCAAGAACGTGTCTCAGAGGGAGGAGATGGTCCAGCAGTGTCTGAAGGAGCTGACGGATTTGTGCAAGCAGCTGGGCAAAGCTTTCGGCATCCACTACTTCAACATCTTCCCCACCAGCACCTTGAAAACCATATCCGGTAATGTCCGAACCCGGTGTTAAGCGTGGTATTTAAAAAGCATATTTAATTATAACTAACTTGTTTGTCTCCCCCCCGCCCCCCCGACATGGCAGAGAAGCTTTGCTGCGACCCTGAAGTCCTACTGCAGATCGATGGAGTGACGGAGGACAAACTGGAGAAGTACGGAGCCGAGGTCATTCAGGTTCTGGAGAAGTACAAAGAGTGGCGGCTTCCCGGTGAGTGAGAACACTTTGCATATTTAGATCAAAGGAAATGGACGTTGTTTTTAGAGCAGACGTAGTTCCATTCATGAACAGCAGATGGTGCTAATGTGCGAGAAAGCATGTCCAAATCCTGCCTCTCCCTGCAGATGAGCCGCAGACCGGCGCTGGAGAGGACGGATGGATCGACACCACGCGAGGCCGCGCCAATATCGATTACGACGACGGCGATGAAGATGCAGAGTCGTCCACCTACTTCAACAATCAGACCTCACAGGGCCAGAAGAGGAAGAAGGCTCCATTCTTCAAGTATTCCAAGAAAAGAAAAGGATACGGGGGCTCCAACTCCAAAAAGTGTGTGTCGAACATTTCACAATTCGTCATTTCACAGTTGATTTAGCTGAAATTTGACTTAACTTCTGTTTTTTTGTAGTTACGCCGGCAGTAAATCGGGGTCGTGGTCCAGCTCCAGGGGCGGATCAAGGGCTGCAGGTCGGGGGGCCAGGGGCTCGGCGGGAGACGCGTCGCCAGCTGCAGGGAGGAGACCGGGCTTCCTGTCCCTCCCGACGCCTCGTACCGGACAGCGGCCTTTCTTAAAGCCTTCATTTGCATACACGAGCTAGAGCTGTTGCCAAGGTAACCACTCAATCACCACGTTATTAACCAGTCCTCCTGCTGCTCTTTGTACATTCCGTACTTCACTGTGTTGTAAAATTGTAAAGACCCTTTGTCACTGTTCGTTGTAATTTTTATACATTAAAGTAAAATTTTATGGATTAGCAACAATAGACGTTGATGTTTTGTATTTCTGTGTTTTCACAAAAGCCACAAGGGGGCAGTCACGTTTATTTAATTCAATTTATTTCATGTTTGAATAGTTTCATCGAATGAATGGCACCAGTTACAGGGGACTAAGGGAGGGAAACAATATTTTATACCGACGTGTACAGAGGGTGAACAAATGGATTTGGAATGAATGAGACTGAGACAAGACAAGAGTGGGATGGATTTGGCACATGGACTGAAATATAGAAAGATATGTATATATTTATATACTTGTACATCAAAACATGAGTGAGCAGCAGTCTCAAATATCAGGACTAAAGGCTGAAGACAACACGACTTCCATACATCTACACTGATGAAGTGTAGATGTATGGAAGGTGTGAAGGTTACTGGGAGCAGGAGGAAAGCAGATCCAAGATGGCGTCACTTTATAAATAAACTCCCCCAGTTACTGCAAACTTTCATGTCGCAGGGATTAACAAATTCAGTAAATGAGTCAGTCGTGCTTAAGTCTGATTGGCTGAGTATTTTCTTCACAGTCGGGAAGTGGGAGGGGCCGTCCTAATTACGTTTTTCAATTAAAGGTCCAGTGTGTAAGATTGAGGTGACATCATTCCCATGTCTTTTGTCAGAAATGTAATGTACGATACTTATTCTGGGGTATTATTAAGCTGTAATGTGCAATTTCAACACTTGATGTCACCAAATCTGACACAATACACCTTTGAATGATTGCATCAAACAGGAGTTTCTGTTATTGTTTTTAAATATTAAAGGCTAATTTCACATAGCTTCACTTTACTCTGCGTATAAGGGGACTGTTTTATTTGTTAACATAAATGAAGGCTGACATTAAAACTCGGGTTATAACATGTAAACATGACTCAGCAACTCAAGCGTAAAATGAAATGTCCGATTAAGACTTTTTTCCGAAACATTCCACACAAGGCGTCACCAGGGGGGGGGATTATTTTTCTTTTTTATAAAGTACAGTCGTGTCTCAGTGGCCACATGGTTCTTTTCCAGAATACAGCCATTGGGTAAAAAGTGGAGATACAATTCACCAGTGGATTTTCCCAACACGCGATATCACATCACATCTTTTCGCTCTCATGGCGGATTATTGCTCCTTGAATATCTATCGCTGCCTCTTTTTAAGAAATAAAATAGAATTGCTTAGAGAGAGAGGGTGGGGTGGGGGGGGGGGGGGAACCACTGAAGCTACATGATGCTGATGTGTAAATCTGACCTTATGGATGAGGAGACACCTCTGCACACTGACCTTTAAAAAGACGTCCCGCTAACATCTCGGCCTGGCTGCAGCGGCCAAGTCACGTCGACCTTTGTGTCGGTAACAGAAGTCATAAATATGAAGTGCGCATGTACACACACATTACAGTAACCATCCCATCACCCTCGCCCCCTGGGGAGAAATGCTCGGAGGAGTATGAGGGCCATGGAGGAGAAGTTTTATCATGACTTCTTTTCATCATGCACAAGAATTACTTTTACGTTTCAAAATAAAAGCGCCCAGTGTTGACGGAATACATTCAAGTCTTTTATCGTATTGCAGGAAGTTGTGCGAGTTCGTACCGTCACTGTTTGGTGCCAGAGAGAGTTTCGTTCAAGGAACCGGGCTGAACAGAAACTACATGGCTGCTCTGCTGCCTGTCACGCAGCCATCGATAGAATGGTGTTCTAAACTTCTTAGCAGTACACTATAAAAAATGTTTCAAAGTGTTCTGAAGCCTATCCAGCAAATTTGTCCAACATGCGACCAAAAAGTATTGTCTTAAAAAGAGGTTGCTGCTGTTGCGCTGCACTCACGCGGCCGCTGTTTAACTTCGATTTATTTTTTCTGATCCATGGCCTGAATACTCCTCTGTGGTAAGGTGCTTCATCATCAGTGGATCTGCGATGGTTGAATATATAAATAAGCTCCTCCTACATGTGACTGGCTGCTCCCTGCCTCACTGCAGATAGTAACTATGGGATGCGAAGGAGGACGATGTAGAGGAGTGGATCCAGCCACAACGTGCACACCCCTCCGTGGTCGGGGCCGACAGACTCGGATTACACAGGGGCGAGTAAAGAAGGAGGTGCTGCACCGTTGGGGGTGTGGGTGGGGGTGGTGGGGCGGGAGGGAGCAGGTGCTGGTGCAGTCCGAGTTTAGAAATAGACGGAAAACAAGCACAACAAGCAAACCCTGTACAGAGTGATGAGTCACCGCACCGCCTTTGAAAATCCCACTTTCAAAGAAGCGATGGAACGGCTCATTTCCCCTCAGTTCCTCTTCTCATTTCACACCTTTCCGCTTTTAAACTCCTCCTTCTTATGAACACACAAACACTGGACAGCCTGCACTTGGTACAGGAGGCTCGCTCACACACACACACACACACACACACACACACACACACATATAACACAAAAAACATATTACCCAGAATCCAGTAGAAGCATGGAACAGAGACTGAGAGAGACCAGAGCCTGACCGACCAATCAGAACAGAGATATCATTTAATCAAATTGGCTTGTTGTAAAAAATTTTGAAAAATCTGCTCTTATTTTTGTTTGTTTAAGAAAAATAATTTACACTTTTTGAAATGAATTGACTCAAATCCTCCTATTTGTATCTATTCCCTAAAATCAGACGATTACAAAGAATGTTAAAATGAATTCTACTTGATGCTAAATCAATAAAGATCAATCAAAATTGCTCTAATTTTACATATTTTAAAAACCTTTTTAAAATTGAAAGATAATCCTTTACAGTCATTGGTCGGTGGTCAGGCTCACGTCACATCCACAAACTCGGCCTGCACAATAATAAAGGTTGATGCTGTGATTTTGGATTATTTGGTATATTTGTGAATGGTGGTAAAGTAACAATGACCCTTGTACTGTAAAAAATATTTGCTGTGCCGTGATTCCCTGCTGATGGAGGGATGCGATTTGTCAGCGGATCTGGATAAAAACCCTGTTTGTTTTTTTTCAGCTTTTAGAATTTTGTTTACATCTCCTCTTCCTCTTTTCCACGACGACCTCTGACCTTACTCGTAACACAGTGCTAAAAAAAGTATAATTTAATCTTCGATAACAAAATAACATTTCAGTTCTGTTAAAATATACATGGAAAACCTGTCAATATATATTAGGAAACAAACTAATTTGTACAAAAAGTACATCATTACTCTTATTCTAGTAGTAATAATAATAATAATAATAATATAGTATAATACATGAACCTAAGAAGAGCATGGCTGATATGAAACCAAAATAAATCATTAACTCTTCATAGAAAGAAATTCATCGAATTTCAACTTGATGAGAAACTGAATGGATGAACACACTGAAATAGTTCGTTATTTTAAACCATATGATCATTGCACATCTATCTAAACTAGATCTACTGGTGCCGCTCAAATCTCCGCTCTAACCTCATCCGACACCACTGTGACACTATCGCTTTTATTCTTTCCCCCTATCCTTAGAAAACATTCGAAAACACAACTATGACCTTCACCTGCTGACTTTGTACACGCTCTTATTCTGAAGGGTAATAGAGTGCCGAGGGGATGACGTCGGCAAAACAGGAAGTGGTCATCGCACTGGTTCCCTACACGGGGCTCTGTAGCCAACGCAAGTCTACTGTATTTTCAACTCCTCCTACTTCCTGGTTCATCCATCGCAGCATCCACAAAAGGTTGGCCCAGGTGGCACTCGAGAGGCCACGCCCCTTAATTATGCACAATTTAAAACCTCAATAGAATAACAATCTGAAAAAAATCAAACTATGGGGATTGACTCAAGTCCAGCCAAGTGGCCACTCTGTGAAGTGGTTTCTCCACTTCCCTATTAGCCTCATCTTCTTAGCCACTTCATAGCAACTAGCTTTTTTTCAAAGCACTATTAAAAGTATCGAGATTAACAAGCGGGCTATTTATTTACCTGCATGTTTCACATTCCGTCATCAAATCTCATCGGCTTGATTTAAGCAAAGACTTGTAACTGAAGGGTCCTTCAAAGACGTGGAGACCAGGGAGTGCTAGCATGCTAACCTACAGTGTTCTAATGCTGAATCAGGTCAAAAGCTAACAATAAGCTACTAGCAGGCTACATCGTTGTAGCAAGACTTAATCGTCACCACGACAGAAAACAGTGCGATGACCTACAGCGCCCCCAATAGACGGTATACTGCCATTGTTTCGTAGAATCGTGCTAACCCCTGACCTTATTTCATGCTGCTAGCCTAGCCTAGCCTAGCCAAGTATTGACTTGCTAGCAAACGTCCGCGACTCATCCCTGCAGCACTCTACGTATTAGCATCTTCCGACAATCCACAGAATTCCACACATCCTCTCAAAAAAGGCTTTTGGTTTATCACCCCGACTTTTCACCGAACCTTCCTACTGTTGCTATTTTCTCTGCTGTTTCTCCGACACACGTCCGACGGGGATGGATCCGAAGATTTCAACGCACTCACAGCAGGACATCGACTCTCGCCTCAACTCTCACGTCCGTCTATTCACTGTAACTTCCTCGACCGCCGGCTCGTCACGTCGTCTCTTGCGCTAATGAAAATATTTATCGTTTGACAGCAATAAATAACAAGGTCCATCATCCATTGCGACAAAATCTCCAGTTCCGGCAAAAAGGAACGGTTCTTCTGTTTCGATTTTTTTTCCTTTGTGTTATTTGATAAAAAATGAAAAATACCTGAAATGGCTCGAAATAAAAAAGTCCTCTGGCTTTGTAGAAAACAAAGAGGAGGAAGTGGTGGTTGGGCATTTAAGGTGGGGGAGGGGGGGGGACTTAAAATGGAGGAAGGGGCGGAGAGAGAGCTCCTCGGCAAGTGTTGCCAGGAGGTCGTCGGGAGGAGCAGGTTCACGGTCGGGACGGTTCTGGACGTCACTCCGGACGAGTCCGAACCGTCGGCTCTGACCCCGGACGGACTGACCGCCGCTACCGCCGCGCCCTCACTTGTCGATGAGGAGCCCGCCCACCCAGCGGAGCTTACAGGCGAACCACCGCCGCAGGGGACAAAAGTACTCGTAGTGGAACTGCTCGAACTCGGGCGTCTGGCGGATGTCGCGTAAAAACGCCACGTCGAGGTCCGACTCGGTGAGGACGATGAGGAGGAGGAGCAGGACGAAGAGGAGTCCGATGGTGACCAGGAGCAGACGCAGGACGCTCAGGACGAACTTGTTCACCTGCTCCACCTCGCTGAGGGCCGAGTCCTCGGCGGAGCCGTCCGGCGAGGCTTTGCCGTCGGCGCCGAACTCGCTCCCTTCGCAGCGCGAGGGGGTTCCCGCCTCGGACTCCCGCTCCTCCTCGATGCTGCAGGGGGTGCCGTTGATCTGGCGCGAGGCGGCCAGCTCCATGCCGTGGTCGGCCACCGGCGTGGGCAGGACGCTGTCCGAGGGGCTGTAGGACTCGTCGGAGATGACCGCCGAGCCGTCGCTGGCGTCCGTGGCCTGGCTCCGGGAGCGCGGCATGAAGGAGTCGCTGTGGGACACCGAGCGCACCGGCGTGGAGTGGGCACTGTCGCGCAAGGACTCCAGACCTGGGGGAGGGAGAAGGGGGGCGGGGCACAGAGAAGAGGAAATGAAAGGTTAACACATATTCAAACACCAAGGCGACTGGAGATCAGGTTCTTTGAGACTGTTTGTGTCTTGACTAAAGTTGGGTATTTTTATTAATAACATTAATTTTTTTTTCTCTCCAGATTTTGATACCTGATGCTACATCTAAGTGAAGAGAGTCACGCGGCGTGGGGGAGGGAGAAGGGGGGCGGGGCACAGAGAAGAGGAAATGAAAGGTTAACACATATTCAAACACCAAGGCGACTGGAGATCAGGTTCTTTGAGACACGTTCTCTGCCGCTGGTCTGACAATGAAGACCTCGAATCCGAACATGGCAATGGAGTTTCAAATAACATGGGGGTTGGTATCGGGGTCATTTGCATAAAACATCATCAATAATGCTAATAGAGGAAAACCTGCCGCCACTTTTACAGGAAGTTAACAACACAGGAGTAAACAAAGAACCATTCAGGAAAACAAAAACGTGCATGAATTCAGCTTGTGTCTTGACTAAAGTTGGGTATTTTTATTAATAACATTAATTTTTTTTTCTCTCCAGATTTTGATACCTGATGCTACATCTAAGTGAAGAGAGTCACGGGAGTTCTGAGTGAGGAAAAGCGAGATTATGCTAATGTTGCACGTTGTCCTGACATGTTGTCACCCAGAGCCAGGGGGCAGTAGTGAGCACGAAGGAGTCACGCGACAGCAAAAAGCTGTGACAAGCAAAGTTGGTACATGATCCATCCATCCACACCTTTATATGCAGAGACCTGCTCTTGAAACAGCAGATCTCTACGGAAGCTGAGGAGTGCACGAGGGTCATAGGGTCAAGTCCCCTCAGACCAGCCACAGCCAGCGTCAGCCTCTTCACCGTGTGAATGCCATCAAACATAAATACAAACCACCGAGCCTATTCTTAGAGCGTAGTGTACGTTTACATAATCTAACTCCAGACGTGTCTCACATACCCGAGGGAGCATTTGAAATGGTTTTATGTTGCTCAACGGAAACAGAACAGAACAGAATAGAATAGAAATACACTTTTCATTTTCCATGGTCCAAGTTACAGAGTGATGTCGTTGTCGCTGTGAATCGGCATATTTATGTTGTTTCATGACATAAGGGAAACACTGCTGTTTCCGTTCAGTCCACTGTGCAGAATCAGTGACGCGACACGAGACTCTCTCCATATCAGAGGGGATGACTCTCTGCTGAGGACGTCACATTCCACCCGGCCGCAAAGCAGCAACGTTACACCTTCACGATAAAGAGAGGAGGGATTAAAGTCCAGCTTCTGATGACGAGGCGGATCCTTAAAGGGACATTTCGAAGAAAAGCTGCAGGAGCTCAGAGGCAGAGGTGTAAGTCCAAGGTGTGGTGAAGTGATAAAGGTTGAGTGCGTCAGCAGCAGCAGCAGCAGCAGCAGCAGCAGCAGCAGCCAGGCTTAAAGCGCAAAATGAGTAGTTTTAGGTTTTATTCCCTATTTTTGTGGCTTTTAATTTGAAATGGTATGATTTTAAAATAGATTTGTAATTTTATTGTAGTTCCAAATATCAACAGCAGATGGGGGTATTCAGCGAAAACATATAAATCCTGAAGCAAACAAGTTCCCTGTGGCTCATTAGTTTATTAAATTGGCACATTGAAGTAAATAACAGCTCTTACTTAATCAGGGTGTCGGGCTTTTACTTTGAAAGGACACAGGAAGTGATGTAAATATGTGCTGTAATGGTGATCTACTATCATTTTGAAGATAAACATTTCAAACTTCAAACGAGCAGAGAGAGTAATACTAGAACCAGAGTGGACAAGAGGAGGTGGCTCCGGACTCACTCTAGTGGTCAAAAAGTGGTATTACAGGGAGGCACTTTCTGAGGTCGCTATTTCCATAAAGCAAAACACTGACGTTGATCGAATCATATCAAGGCTGCGATTTTTCTCAACACGAAATTAATAATAATAGTTTTACACAATGATGCAACATCTTTAGGTAATAAAACGAAAAACGTTTCAAGATAAAAGAAAATAAACACACCACACCCATGCTACGACATTTTTTTGTGCTTTCTTGGAATATAGAAATGTGCTGACGTACTAATTCTACTGATAAAAATCCATCAAACAACACCTGTTTACCTCCGGCCCGAAGGAGGCATCTCAGACCCAGAGTGGACTTTGAGGGCGCTGGGAGGAGAGGGCGCTGGGAGGACAGCGCTGGGAGGAGAGGGCGCTGGGAGGACAGCACTGGGAGGAGAGGGCGCTGGGAGGAGAGGGCACTGGGAGGACAGCACTGGGAGGAGAGGGCGCTGGGAGGAGAGGGCACTGGGAGGACAGCACTGGGAGGAGAGGGCGCTGGGAGGAGAGGGCGCAGGGAGGACAGCGCTGGGAGGAGAGGGCGCTGGGAGGACAGCGCTGGGAGGAGAGGGCGCTGGGAGGAGAGGGCGCTGGGAGGACAGCGCTCAGGACCCAGACTTCATTGTCTGTGACTTGCAGAGGTTTGGTTTGGGATCCTCTCCATGAATCTCTGGATCTAAGAACGAGCAAAAATGCTCAACTCTTCTCATCGAGATCCCACGGATTCTTCTTGGAGGAATCAACAAATGTCCAAAATATCACGCGATGATAAAGAACTTGGATTCAAAAAATGTAAAAAAAATAAACAAAGTCCCTTTCCCTGCCCCGATGACTCACCCTGTGGAGTTTCAGGGCCCAGCCTCACCGTCCCACCAACAAACCCCAGCCGCCATTCGGTGCCGAAGCGTCGACATGAGTGAAATGGATGCGTCACACATGCGTGTCCACTTCTTTGGGAAACAAATGACCCATTAAGCATGACTCAGCGTCTCGTCGGAACGCAAGCTAAGCGTGTTCTGCAGCTCCTGCGTCTGCCCCCCCCCTCGCCTTCCCTCCACAC
>JAFBJT010111977.1:14524-50340 GCA_016785325.1 Chascanopsetta lugubris | reverse complement strand
GAGAAATTCAAATTAGAGCTGCAGACGGCACTTTTTTAAAGGTCTGTTATCACCTGTGTTTACAAAAGGCCGCCGCGTAAGTGAGTCACGGCGCTTCAGTGGAGATTCCCCGGTTTTGGCACAAGCTTTAAAGGAGACGATGTCTGAGAGGATTAGGTTCTGGAGGAGCGGCTGATAACAGAGTGTGATGATGCTGGGCCGGCGGGAGGGGGAGGTGTTTGTTTTCATATGGCCTGCGAGAGGAGAAGTGTGTATATCAAAGCTCGATTACACGGGACTCGTCTGCGTAAACAACGGGGGGCCACATAAAGAAAGCAACATTTATATCGGCCCATAAAGAAGTGCTGACAATTCTTTATTTCTGTCATTTATTTCCTTACAAGGAGTGGAGTCCATCCTGAGGCATGCTGGGAAAAAAAATATATAAAACAACCTCACTGAGGATCTCCGAGCACTGAGACTGTGAGGAATTTACGAGAAGTGTCTTCCTCCTCCTCCTCCTCCTCCTCCTCCTCCGGGATAAATAAAGTAAATAAAGTACGATCACTAAGCGGAATGAATGACGTTATAAATCCACACTCAGCTAATGTAAATAAATAAATTACTCAAGAGTCAGATATGGTTCCACTATCGTCTGTGTACGAAGAGGCAGATGTGAGAAACACACCTTATAGAGTGGATGTATGTGTGAGTGTGTGTGTGTGTGTGTGTGTGTGTGTGTGTGTGTGTGTTTGTGTGTGTATTCTGTTTATTTATCATTTATCTGCATTAGTACACGTACGGTTGTTATGCTTGTGCCATTCCACAGGGGGGCGCTGCTCTGTGAGGAAGCTGCTGAGTCTCTAATATAAAGTACTCACTGTATGTCTGTGTCTATCTATCTATCTATATCTATTAATCAATCAATCAATCAATCGATCGATCATTCGGAAATGAACTAGCGTCAATATAAGAAACGTTAGGAGATGACATGACATAATACGTGAAAAGAAAAGAAAAGAAAGACAAACAGAAAAACACAGTGATCCGTATGTGTCTCAGGTAATTACCCCCTGTCAGTTCTTCACCTTGCCCCACACCTCCGCCCCTCCCTCCCTCTGATCCAACCATTCTGTCAAACACTGCCACTCCCGATCGTGGCCCCGCCCCCTCCCTCCCACACACACCCCCACCCCCACAACCCCCCCCCCCGCCCCTGCAACACACCCATGCAGGGTACAATCCCTCACATGCCCACCGAAACACTCACACACACAAGATTCCTGGAAATGAACATGCTTTCTATTTGTTTATATATCTGTGAGTCAAATCAAAAGCATTTTAACTTAAAACACATCGTCCCGCCCTCCGCGCTTTGGGCCGTGGGGCTCTGACGTGAAGAAATCCAAAGAGGGAGGGGGAGGGGGGTGGGCGTACGGGGGGGGGGGGCGCCAGTGTGGAGGTTTAAAGGCATGGAGCGTGTTCCTGTAATGATTCAGTAGCGAATAATAACAGCACGGCAGCGAGAGAGAGAGAGAGCGAGAGAGAGAGCGAGCGAGAGAGAGAGAGCGAGCGAGAGAGGAGACGTATCCCCGGGCGAGTGTCAGACTTCCTCCGCAGACCTGATGACGGCTCTATCTCTGCGTAACATCAGCAACACTCTGAGCTGCGCTAGTTCAACACGACCTGCTACACATCCACAACAACAACGCCGATACAGAGACGCCTTATCAGCGGCATCACAAGAAGAAGAAGAAGAAGAAGAAGAAGAAGAAGAAGAAGAAGATGAAGAAGAAGAAGAACCCAAAAGGGACAGTTTAGCAAAGCGGCTGGGCATCAAACCCAAACCTCCCCCCGGGACAGAGGGTGGTCTGTTCGGGACCCGCTCGCAGACTGAGCCTCATTCTTCCAGGCGCAGATCTAACGGGAGGAAACGCTGCGCCGGATGAAGCGGCTTTTCATTCATCAAACGGAGGCCAGATGATTCATCGGAGTCACGGCCATGTCCATGTCATAGACAAACAGCAAACCCAGTGGCGAAGGGTGCAGTTCACCGGGCGGCCACTAGAGGCGGACTCCCAAAGTGAGTCAGCGCCCATAGACTCCCACGTGAACATGGTCGGCTTTCAAGTCCGGCGCTAACTGCAGTTTCAATCAGTCACATCAGCCCAATGACCACTTGTGATATAAAGGTTTTCAAATGACGCATAATTATCATTTGATTGACAGGTGATGTCATCGTTCGCTCGGCGCTGCCAGGAGCCGCTCGGCTCTGTGGCCTGAGCGTAGACTGTATGTAAAGATGGACGTAGCGTCTCTGATGTCACCCAGAGGTTCCTGCAGGGCGCTCACGAGGCTCGCCGTCTCGTCAGTGCCTAACTCCTCCCACTTCCTGCTTCATCCAAATACGGGCAAGGAGGTGGAGCACTGGCAGACTCTCACACTCCGTCAGTCAACATAATCCTCAATCCACTTCAAGACACACCGTCCCCTCAGTCATCAATCAGCAATCGAACAAGGCGAGTGAATTATTAATGAATATTTAAGTATGAAGTCATTAAATATGAATGTTTGTGTTCGGCAACATGCACTGATGAATTATAAATGAAGACGAGGAGTCAACAAGTACATGTTCTATCAACACTGGTTGAGTTTTAAACTGCTGGATCAAAAATCCAATGTTTTAAAGGCATAGTACGTTCGATTTTTTTTGAATGAATAGGCCCTTCCCCCTCTGCCCAGCAACACTTTGATATCACTAGAAATATATGTATATATATATGTGATGTCCAGTCCTCATCCCCCCTGTGTGTTATTGGCTGGGGGCCACACAAACACACACACGTACACACACAAAGACACATACACACACACACGCACACCCGAAACACCTCACACACAGAAAAACAATGAGACAATGAAAAACAAATATAGGCAGAGCGCTGGATCTCCGCACATAAACACACGTCTATAGCGGCTCATTAGCGATGATTGAGAGGGACAACCTTTATATGAGGCTTGTTTCTCTGTAGGAAAATCCTGCGCACTGTCCCTTTAAATCCTCCGGTCACACTCACAACACTCCGGCCCCTCGCTTCAATATAATCACATCACAGAAAGGTGACAAAACGGCTCCAAATGGATTGCGCTAATTCATCTTTGGAGACTTCAGCGTTTGCTCAGGAGGAGGAGAAACACCTGCTCGTTCCCGGGTCGCCGCCGCCGCCGCCGCCATATCCTCCGTCCCCGCCATCTTTTTCCGCCGAGCCCAGGCGGCGAGCTGCAGCTGGACCTGGGAGGGGGTTGTAAAACTTTGGCATGTTTATTGTAGATCTTGTCAGTGCCGTTACCAACAGATGTCTTGTATACACTATTATCCTCCGACATGCCAGAGGAGGGGCTTTCCTTTGAATCCGCAAACACAAATAATCATTAATTTCGGCCGCAGTGTTGTTTTCCCCTCGTCAGCTCTGGTATACAAGATTAAGGATTATTATGGGAAACTTTTTACGAACCTCCCCACAGAGCGGCGAGACCACAACTTGACCTGCGTGGGGCCAAAAGTGTCACCTCCTCCAATTAGGACCTGCAGAGGTGAAAGCTGCGATTATATCACCCCATGAAAACCAAAAGCGCTGAGATGAGTCTTTTTTTTAAGTGAAAATGTCAAACCGCAAAATCCCAAACTGAGGAGAGTTCCTGTGAATTAATAGTAAGTGTGTGGGCACATGGCCGCCATGTGTCTATGAGTGTGCTTTCCTCGCCCGCTTTGATCAGACGTTGTATCACAGAACCTCTACACTCTCGCTGCTCGACGACCATTTAAAGGTGCGGTGTGTAAGATTTGGTGACCTCTAGAGGTGGAGTTGCATGTTGTATGCATCACCTCACCCTCACTCTTCTGAGCATGCAAGAAAACCTGTGGTCGACTTCAGTTGTCATCAAAACTCAAAAAAAAGGTCAAAAACACGGCGGCCCCCCGTAGAGAGGACCCACTCCTCGTGTAAATTAAAGGGCTCATTTAAGGGTGATGGAAAAAAAAATTTAAAAATTGAGGTGATTTTACATTCACTAAAGTGTCCGTGTGTAATTATTTTGTAATATATATATATTTTTTAGAAGTCACAAAAATGACAGAAATCTTACACACTGCACCTTTAACGCAAGCGTCTGTTTACATCCCAATCAAGTGGTTCCACTTTAATGTAGCTATACATTTTTTTTCAAAGCTGATTCCAAAAGCAACTGCACAAAGGGGAAAAAAATGTAAATAAAAGAATCCCCTCGGGGGGCCGGCGTGAAATTCTCGCTGCATGAAAATATGAAACGGCTCCAAATACAAATCTCTGAATTCCTTCCCTTCCCCTCGCAGCTGTGACACAAACAGTTACATCACGGAGGAACTCAAACATGTGCTCCACTTGGCCAAGTGGAACCCAAAGGGAGGGATGGGGGGGCTGGTGGAGTGAGTGTGTGTGTGTGTGTATGTGAGTGTGTGTGATTATGTTTTCACTCACAAACACACGTCGGTGATTGTTTAGTGTGACCTGCCCCTGATCTCTGCACTCAGATAACTCTGCTGCCTCTATCCTGTGTCGCCCACAGCCGACACGCACACACACACACACACACACACACACATACATACACACACACACACATACACAAACACTCTTAAGTGCTTGTTGCCTTGTTGTGCCCAGATTTGTGTCTCTCAGCGATAACACACACTCCATCTTCACACACAGGAGGAGGGTTCTTCTCCTGCTCCTCCGCACAGGAAACACAACGATCACACGTTCGAGTCCGACCGGCACAAACCCGGTGACGGGTGGGCGGGTCCACGTCTCCGTGTCAGGACCGGCACCGCCTGTTTTATTGACGGGCTTAATCTGATGTGCATGTTTTCAACTGTACATGGAAACTCTCTGAGGTGTCTCTACTTTGTTTTTTTCGCCAAGAGGCACATAAGAAAAATACATGAAAGGCAGGGCCACGGTTAAAAATAACAAAATACATCAAGTGTCGGTAAATGATGCTGGAAAATGAAAAAAAAAAAAATATAAAAACTGCCTACATCACAACTTTCCAATAATGGGTTTACAGTCACTTTGTAACAAGAAGAGTTATAGCAGCTATGTGAGAATGTGAGTCGACATGAAATAATACTTGAATTCTTTGAGCCTGAAGCAAATCAATAAATAATGCAAATGTATTTGCGATGTTCAGACTCAACCATTTTTTAAACAAATTTCATGAATGTGGGAATTAAAATAAAACACACAAACACAGGCGATTGTTGCCTCTTTGTTTTGGGTCGTGGGTCTCGCACGGAGCTCTGTGGGTACAGGACTGTCTTTAATGAGGCTCCACCTAGTGTCGAAACTAAGAAGTACATTAAAGTCAAGTTTCATGTGTGGGCCACGTTCCATTATATTTAAGAATTTGCTGCGTGCCGATGAAAAAAGGACCCCGGGCTACGTTTGGCCCCCGAGCCGCAGTTTGGACAGCGCCAACTTCGCATGTCAGGTTTTGTCTTCGATCCCAAACCACATGCCGGCTCTGATGCTAACACACTCTGAGATGTGTCATGAACTATTTCTTCCGATCAAAACCTTGCCGACGCCCACCTCCCCTCCCCGCCCCTCCCCTCCCGGTCCCGCCCCTCCCCTTATCCCCCTGAGTGCATTTCAACACAGCAACCGACCCCTCCTCGACGCAAACACTCCTCCAGGTGTAGCTCATTAACTCAATGATGGGTTTCTCGCGTGTCGGTATCTCGGCGCATCAACGGGCACAACGACGCCGGCTCGGAGGCTGACACACGCGAAAGGAATGCAGATACAATTAATGATATCAATTACACCTGCGCTTGACCTGCTGCGACACGTTGCCACGCCGAGTGCCGAGCAGACGTATGCCGTCTCCCCGGTGAGCACAACACCGGGGGACGCGGGGCGTCTCGGGCCCGCCGCCCGCCTCCGCTCCGCCCGCGTGACCGGGGGCGGAGACTTTGATGTGTCCGACATCCACGTCCCTCCGCGCGTGCGATTTCGTGCCGCTGCTCATTTTCATTCTTTAGCATCATTTCCTCCAAATTGCCTGACAGTTCTGAGCTGCTCGGCTTCTGGAAAGTCATGTTAAAACTAGACCGGCGCTGAGGAGAGAACAGAGCAACTGTGCCAAAGGCCCGATCGTCCCCTTCAACCCAGCCAACACTTAATGGCTTCTTTCTTGGCTCGCGTCCCATCCTCGCGCTCGGGGTTTCATGGTGATCCGCTCACTAGTTTTGACAAGCAAACAAACAAACAAAGACATAAACAGACATGGAATATACGACATGTGAGAGTAAGAGGGTGACTGAGATGTGGGGACTTGGAATGGTTTGGAATTCGCTGAATTAACGAATTGGCAGTAATCAGTGATGTGTTTTGGGATTTCCACCTTTGACCCAAGTGTAGTTGTAGACCTCTGAACTCGTCCCCAAACACTCTGATAGTTATCTTTGTTTGTCTGGTTAATGTGGGTTTGTGATTCCCTCGCCGAAAATCCAGATGATCGGAGCCAAGACAGGGGGAAACATCCTGACCTCAGTGTGTCGATGGTCTGCTTTTCTAAATCAACAAAAATAAAATCAAACATCTGAACCAAAACCTTTCAAAACTTTTCTAAACTTTTCAAAACCGAACAACTGAAATTAAACCAACGGCTACTCAAATCTAAATGGAACAGATTCAATGTAACTAAAGATTCTTCAGACTGAAACAGTTCACATGTAAACAAACAAACAAACAAACAGAAAACAAAGCGAGTCTCTTCTGGGTAAGGTTTGAAAGAAGGGTCAGGGTCGTGGTTATGGTTGGGGTTTGGTTTAGGGTCGTGTTTGCAGGGTCAGGGTGAGGGTTTGGGGTTCGGGTTGCAGGTGGGGTTCAGGTTGCAGGTGGGGTTCAGGTTGCAGGTGGGGTTCGGGTTGAGGTTCGACACAAAAATCACAAAAGTCAATTCACAATCAAAATCTCAGGATTTGACAAGTTTCATTTTTGGTTAAAATGATTTTTAATCCAAATAAAGAAACCAGTCAAATGATACAATCAAAACCAAAGCCGTCCTCAAACGACCTGAACCGTCTTTTTAAAGGCTCAGATGTTGGTTTCAGGAGTTGGAGGAGATTAAATGGGTCAATTGTTGGGGGACTATTTTCAGCGGCGGATTAATCCAGTGAGTATTTTTGGCAGCGCTGCAGCATGATGTACACTTTGGTTCCGACTCCACTGGAATAAACTACAGCTGCTATGTTCACGTCATTAGGGGAACATGTCAGCCGGGACAGTGTTTACCTTTTCTTTATCAACAGGATGCTGCGTGAGAGTAACTTTATTTTGACGTTATTTATTCATTTTAAATACAGTCTGAATACAGAACATCCAAAGATCAATGGTTACCTCGGAAATAATGTTTATTCAGCAGTCAATATAGAATGTTAGATAAAACATTTTTTGGCACAGTTGCTGAATGAGAATAAGCTGTCCCCTCATCTGTGTAGTACTCTAAAATAAATATGCAAAAAAAACCAAAAAAACATAATTTACTTCCCAAATAAATACAATATAAACTACAATAAAGATGCACCGCATCCGCGCCCTGCACTGCACCTCCTCAGAGAAAAACAACAACAAACATCATTTATTGTACTTCAGGCAAAACAGTTGCAACGGGTTCAAACCAAATAAAGGTCGAAGGTGAGAAAGATGCTTCATCGTGACTTTCAACAGCTTATGATCCTGCGAAAACGTCTACTAGGCAAAAACGACAAGGAGGCATTTGATTGGCCGATAGAAGGCCGCACTGTGGGCTCTGAGCTCGCAGCTGTCAGGGTTGGTGGATGGGTGCAAACACATTTCCAGATCACGTCTCTACTTCATAGTTTTCTGTCTGTGAGAGAATAAAATAAAATGAAAAATAAAAAAAAAATGCCACTACTCATCAACAAAGACCGTTCCTCTCTTTCATAAACGGGCCTCAGATTCTGAGAGACATCGGTTTCATCACCGCCATTATGGGCTTTTCATCACCTGCAGGGTGAAGCGGTGAGATTTCCCTGAACGTGGACTGTTTGTAAAGATGTGCTGCCATCTTGTGTTTTGTGTTTTTGGAAGTCATTTTGAAGTGAACCGGAGTGCGGGTAGAAGTCATCCACGTCTGATTTAGGGTTGCACACAACATTCAGACACGAGCTACGTCATCATGTTTATTCATGTGTGGGCGCCGGTGTTTATGTTGCACGGCTCACCTGCCTTCCAGGGCGCCGCAGGGAAATGAATTCATGGAGCCATGTTGTGTTTTTTATTATTTCTTCCCTGCTTATTATTTTCATGAGGGTCTTATATAATGCACAGGCGTTTTGCTCAATATTGTGTTCATTATTATTAACGAGGGGGGTTGGAATGATAATAGCACAAGAGGATGTGGGTGAAAGGAGCCTGACTTCCGTCACCGGAGAAGCACGAGGAGAGAGAGGAGGGACGTCACCGTGGATGACTTGAACCGTTTCCCCCCCAGGATTCGTACTCTTTGGTTTTTCCTCGCGGGTTCGATTTGTTCCTGTGGAGTTAAAACGCCGGAGCAGAGGACAAAGCGCCCAGGAAACAGGTTGGGTGGCGGCGGCGGTGGCGGCGGCGGCGGCGGCGGCGAGGGCCAACTCACCGCATTGCAGCCATCCCTCAAACTATTGTTGATATTATGATCTCCCACTCGTCGACGACCTTCAGGGACGTTTTGTGTCCTAAGGGTTTATTGTGGGTGGGATCTGATCATTTTGGGGTTCCCTTGATTGATAAATGACATTAAGGTGAACTGTTACAATGTGTCTAACTGCAATTGCCCCAATATTCCACTAGGTGGTATCATGAGAACTTCTCCACCATTGGGTTTAATTGTTTGTTTTTTTGGAAATAAGATGATCAATCATTCATTTTTGACTTGTAGAAAATGTTTTCTCTCTAAAGTTCCTGCAACGCGAGAGCAGTGAGGAAGTTGAATAGAAATCAGTTTGCGTTGATGTAACACGTAGCTATGTAGCCGAAAGTCAGCGTAAGCGACATATCCACTCCAACGCTACACTGTAAAAAAAATGGCATGCAACCATAAATCAGACCAACATGTGGCGCCACATCACTGAGGTGCAGCTGTTACACGTCCTCCTGATGAGTCAGTCTCAGCTGTCGATCATTACTGTTTTTTTTGTGCATGAAATGACTCATTAAAAACCAGTTCCCTCCAAAATGAACACCCAAACCTCCTAAAGTGGCAAAAACCTATTTTCGAGAAAATTTCACGTTGGTCCACATCAACTAACATGGAGGAGGCGGGGTCAAAGGGCGATACCGCAGCCAGCCACTAGAGGGCTACAGAATCATTTTAGCTTCACGTTTGAGTTGTTTTCACATCCTCCATCTTTACACAGTCTATCGGATATAAGTTTATGGGTTCATTAAAATGGACTTGTTTTGGCAATTCCAGAGGATTATGGGTAATCGTAACACTGGCTATTCAGAAGTAAAGTAAATATGAGCTTCTCTGTGAAGAGCAAAGGTAGAAATGTTGGGTTTGTTCCTGTGTGTTTGTGTGTGTATGTGTGTGTGTGTGTTTGTGTGTGTATGTATGTGTGTGTGTGTGTGTGTGTGTGTGTGTGTGTGTGTGTGTTCTGAAGCAGGTCATCATTAATCTACACAAACATTCATATACAAAACACTTAATAAAAGTGGGTATCAAACCTTGAGCTATAGAAAAACAGTCTTTTCTTTCATTGATAAATTCTCATGGATAACACTGGGTCTCCTCTGACCTGTGTAATAACACTGCAATCAGTAACAGTCAGCAAACACAGCGGGGCCATGTGTTAACAACACCTGAGTCAATACGATCTGCACAACCATGACCTCATAATTAGGTCAATGGTGCAAACTGAGCTGGACGGAATTAAGACAAAATGCTGATGTGTTAAAGGTTCATTGTGTAAGATTGGGGATGATTCGATTTGATTTTTTTTACTTGTTATTGGCAGGAAGTCATTTTTTAGAATATTTTTTAAAGGTGTAGTCACTGGAAAGTACGAGCCGCAGAACAGGGATGTCAAACTCATTTTTGTTCAGGGGCCACAAAGGGTCAAATTTGATCTTGAGTGCGCCGGACCAGTTCAATCATAGCATGATGAGCTATAAACAACAACAAATGTTTCCCTTTGTTTTCACAAAAAAAATACCCCCACAAAAAATAACCAATTTGAAATTCAATGAATTCATTAATTTAATGAAAATACGGATTGATAGATGAAAATATCTCATCTCAATTTTACCAACATAAACAGGGGCCGGATCCGACCCTCCGGTGGGCCACTCTTGGCCCGCGGGCCGTATGTTTGACACCCCTGCCGAAACATGTGGAGGCCGTCATCTTTTGTTTCTACTGAAGTCCAGAATGGACAAACCAAAGACTGTCATTATAAATTTTCGACGCAACCTCACGACTAGTTGGCACTGAATCCGACACACTGAACCTTTGTATGGGTTTTTGCTTGGTTGGTTGGGTTTGGGGTATTTCCGCCCTGCGCTTTGCCTGACAGGTGATTGAAGTGAAGTGTTGTAACAGTGTCAGCCGGGTCCATCACCACCTTGACTGTCTTCCATGTGCTACGAGCTAAATGCAATGATCACAAATAAAAGTTGCTATGTTGTGTTACACCGCGCTTGACAGTGTTACTACAGAGATAGAAGAGATGATTCCGTACCAACAGTCATTCTCTGTCGTTTTTCCCTTTTTTTTTGTCTTAATTTTTTTTACACGAATCCACGCTCGACGCAGCACCGCCTTCCTTTGGAGCTGCGGAGACAAACTGTCTGTCTCGTTTTATTCCCTTCTGCAGTTCATATTCCAACGGTTTCGTCTTTTAACAGCAGCCCTTGTTCAACTCATCCACCAGAGGCTGAGAGCAGCGAGACAACAAAAACAAAACAAAAATGAAATAAAGAAAAGTCACTTCCCGTGGAGGTCATACGCACCCGCAGTTCTTGGCCGACACGTTCTGTATAGTGTGGTAGCGGCTCCGGTTGTCCAGGAAGGAGAAGTCCTTCTCGAAGGCGGTGGGCCGGCAGCAGGGGCCCTTGCCCACCTTGTCCTTGCGGCCCTTCTCCTTGAAGCCCGTCCGCATCATGCGCTCCATGGTGATGTCGTAGTTGTGCCGGTGGGCCGTGCACTTGCCGCTGCAGTAGCGCAGCACCATGGTCTCGTCGCTGTCGTAGCCCAGGCCCAGCTCGCTGACGGTCAGCTCCAGCTCCCGCACCGAGCAGGGCTTGGGCCGCCGCGCCCGCTTAGTCCTGCGGGCCTGGCTCCTCCGCCGCTTCCTGTCGAGCAGGGTGCCCACCACGTGCTGGAGCTCGCCCTCCGAGAAGCTCTGGAGCATCATGGTAACTGATGGGAGAGGGAGGAAGAGGGTTAGAGAGCGGCGGGCGGCCATGTCAGTCTTTGTAATATGTGACAAAAATGACCGAAATCGTACACACTGCACCTTTAAAGTACATTTATACGGGGGGGGGGGGGGGGGGTGGGGGGGGGGGGCTCCTCTAAGGAGGCCGCCATGTTTTTGGAGCAAATGCGGACGTGCTAAACATCTTTCGAGCTTCAGTGACGACTGAAGTGGACTATAGATTCTCCTGCATGCGGAGAAGGGTGAGGTGATGGATACAACATGTGACTTTACCACCAGGTGTCAGCAAATCTCACACACTGCACCTTTAAAAGTAAAACTGGTAAATAAACAGGAGCGGATGAGTCACAGAGAAAGTGACGGGAAGAGAGTTAGTCATGTCGATCCGTCAAGATCGGCACCGTGGCTCATGACAGCTCATTGACTGATGCATCATCATCATCATCATCATCATCCTCATCATCATCACAAACATATCTCGTCTCCTCATGTCTGACCATGTGGCTCCTTCACTCATGAGGGGCCGGTTCCTGCCTGTAATACAAACATTACGTAAGAGAGAGAGAGAGCGATGTCATGGTAATTGTTATCCCCTGCGCCCTCTCGTCTCTCGTCTGCAGGCTCCGCCCCCTCCACCCTCAGTTTACTTTCCCCCTTCGCTCTGCTGTCAGCTCATTGTCACCCTGAGTGGGTTGATGATCCGTGGGGCTCCACATCACGGCGGCGCTGACACCTGAGAATGTGGAGTGTGTTTAAATAGAGTTGTATCGTGGTGGCAGCCCCCCGGAGGGCAGAGGAGCATTGCTGCGCCATCTTTTTTTTTTTAAAGATTCAAACAGAAGAGTTGAGTTATACAACGCCCCCTCCTTCCCGCCCCCTCCTTCCCACCCCCCCCCTCCTTCTCTTCCCCACCAAACCTCTATTAAAGTTTGAGTCATTTTAAAATACCTGCTGTGAACTTGAGCTTCAAATCAATCAATCAAACCCTTTATTAGCGCAGCGCGCACAAATCAAGGTGCGACATCCTCTTGGCTAGAAAACGAACAGACGCATCCTTTAAAGGTGCAGTGTGTACGATTCTGGTCATTTCGATCTCTTCTAAAAAATAATACCAAACAATTACATACTGAGATTTTCATGAATTTATAAAGTTTTAAGTGTTTTCTTCCCCCCCCCCATTACCCTTAAATGAGCCCATTAATGTGTATTTGCATGAGGAGCGCGAGTCCTTTCAACGGGGGCCGCCATGTTTTTTTTTACAGTTGGACGTACTACATATCTTTTGAGTTTTAATGACAACTGAAGTCTCCTGTATGTTGAGAAGGGTGAGGTGATAGACACAACATGCAACTTCACCTCTAGATGTCACCAAATCTTACGCGCTGCACCTTTAAATGGATAAATGAAAAGAATGCAGGAGAGAGAGAGAGAGAGAGAGAGAGAGAGAGAGAGAGAGAGAGAGAGAGAGAGAGAGAGAGAGACGGAGCCACACGTGAGGGTCGCTCTCCTCAACACATGCACAACAACGTCAGCCAGACACCGAGACGTAACTACCTGTTTGCCGAGCATTCGCGGAATGTCCCTTTAAAAGAGGGGAAATCCATTCCGGTCGTGTCCTGGCCACACCTATCTCCAGAGCCCTGTGTGATGAATGTGTGAGTGTGAACATCCCTATCTCTCCCGTGGCCCCTCCCCCCTCCCTCCCTCCCTCCATTCACTCCTTCCTCGCTCGCCCCTAATCAGCAGGTATCTTCAGAAGTCTCTTCCCCTCGTTTGTATTTCTCATATCATGTCACCAGTGAGCCAAACATTTCCCCAGAGCTGGAAACGATACACAGACAGCGACTAACGGCAAATCCAGACCTGGGGCCCGATGCAAAGTGCTTTGCCAGACTGGAGCGTGTGTGTGTGTGTGTGTACACACACACACACACACACACACACACACACGAGCAGCTGCAGCTGGATTGTTTACAGTGGAGACCCAATGTGACATATCTCCGACCGAATTCTGAAAAAGAGGGATTTCTGCACTTCCAGCGCAGGAACCGTGGAATTTCACAGGAGAGTGAGTAAAATACACAACTATAGGTTTGAGGGCTGTGGTGCGTGAGAGTGTTTTGGAGGCGGCGCAGGGAAAAATACAAAGACGCCGCCACACTCGAGCTGCAGTGGTATAAACAATATGTAAACAGGTAGAACCAGTCCAATCAGCCAGAGCTTTGAGTCATGGCCCATGGTTCCATATGGGTTTGACGCGGGCGGGTGTGTGAGCGGCGGCGGCACAATGAAGGGGTGGAGAGGTCGGGACGTCTGGAAGTCAAACATTTCAGCTCACGATGTCATTGGATGCAGACGAGGGTGGATCAGGCGCGGAACCGCGGCGGCTGCGGAAAGTGACACGATGCCCGGCTGCATCTCTGCGTCTGATTCAGATACGACGGAAAATCCATCATGGCGGTTCAACATCAACCATCAGACCATAAATAATATGACACTTCAAACCACATCTCTGCCATTTATCTATTCACACCATGGATGTATTGATAGAACAGGAGACGGCACCTCCTCTCAGACTTGAAGCGAATCTTTCCCCAGTGGCCACTCACGGTACTGCATTCAAAAACGTTTCCCATAGACAGACCTCAATAGAAATGTAGACGCCTGTAAAAACTCCAGACCAACCTGATCATTTGTCTTTGTTTTCTGTTTTTGGTGTATTTTAAAAAAATTTTTTTTTACATTTGATGTTTTTGATGTTTCCTTCTCCTGGGTGACGCCACAGCCGACGAAACCCAGGAACTTTTTTGGCATGTGCACCAGGTGGGTAACCTCCATTGATTTGAACGGGGTCATGTGATTGCTACACTATCCTGTTCTATAAATACACCCATGAGTCACACACATTCACACAGCGCATCCACGTGCGTCACTTTTCTTTTCTCTATGTTTATCAACACCAACATGAATGCGGCAAAAAAAAAAAATCAATAAAACAAAAATAAAGTAGACTGTGAAAAGGTAAACAACTAGAATATCACCATGGAGCATTAGTGACAGTGTTGCCACGGTAACCCGCCTCCGATCAGGAGGAGCTCCCTGACCCCGCTGTCACGCCAGGAAAACATGTTTATCTGAACAATAGGATAAAAACTGTTCTCAGTTGTAAAGTTTAGCCACAATCACTTGAGGCTATTACATGCTAACAGCTAATAGTTAACAGCTAAAGGCTAACAGCTAATAGCTTTGTATCATAAATGTACTATATAGTTTGCGGGGTCATGTGATCCAGGGGTGAATGCTAATGATCTCAAATTGGTACCAGGTGTTATCTATTCATTTCTTTCCTTATCTATTCATTGGACCAGCGACACGGGGTTATTAGTGCGCATGGGGCCAAGAGTGGGGGTCCGACTCCCGACCCTCTGGTTAAAGTACAACTCCTCTAATCCCCTCGTACCGATCTCCGCTCTGCTGCGCATTCCTCCGTTTCAGAGCGGGTTTATTATGATGTATCGTGAAAGGATGACATCATTGTTTTCCTTCCCTATTAACGGCTCAGTTCGAGGTGTAATTACTTAGCGTTGTGAATCGCTCGCTGCGATTCATCACCGTCCCGATCCCTTTAGTTTCCGCGGCTCGTCCCGATAAAACAATTAGCTCGCGAGAAGACGGATGAGTCCTCCGACGTCTGGGCCGCCGCCGCCGCCGCCAACACGAACACGCGTTGGCTGGGGCAGTGATCTCATGTCCCTCGGGACACATTGATTGTCATAATTGCCCCCACTCAGAAACACATTAACTCTATATCTGGAGTCAATTGGTGCCCAATGAAAGTGCCAAGGAGCGTTCAGAGGAATCCAGCAGGACATTTAAAGGTGCAGTGTGAAAGATATCGGTCATTTTTGTTGCTTCTGAAAAATATCACAAAACAATAACATACGGACATTTCATGAATTTATATTTACCTAAATGTTTTATTTTTCTCCCATTACACTATAATGAGCCCATTAATGTATATTTACATGAGGAGTGGGTCCTCTCTATGGGGGCCGCCATGTTTTTACAGTAGTAAAAGTGGACGCACTGAACATCTTTTGAGTTTTAGTGACAACTGAAGTCGACCACAGGTTCTCCTGCATGTTCAGAAGGGTGAGGGCGAGGTGATGGACACAACATGCAACTTCACCCCTAGAGGTCACCAAATCGTACACACTGCACCATAAATACACAGGCGGTGAAGGGAGGGGCCGGCGTCGTCTTGGGTGAATGCAGGACATGAGACATGAGTGGGAGCGTCCACTTCCACCCAAGACAAACGCTGCCGTTTCCCCGGCAAACAGAGAGACGAGCGCTAACAGAGGATACGGCCGAGCCCCGTGAGGAATCCGCAGCAGCAGGAAAAGCCATCGGCAAACACAGGCATGAAAAAGCGCAGACGAGTCTCGAAGACAAGTGGAAGAGCTCCCACGCCTCTGCAGCGCGTCGGGCCCTTGCACAGCGACACGCTCCCGACGCGTGAGGCCCCCGGAAGACAGGGGATCATCCATTCACCAGAGGACAAGAGTCAACTCCGGCCCATTATCAAGGTCTTGTTTTGATAGTGACGGTGTGTTAGACGGATGTAAGCAACAGCACACCTTGTGTTCGAGAGAGAACACCCGCGGCGATTCATAGAAAAAGGAAAGAAAAAAAAAAGGAAGGAATTCTCCGCCAAGAATTCCGGGTCAAAGAGAATTCCTGGGACATTATGCGTCGTCCTCGGATCCTCGGCCGAGCTCTTGTTGCGACTCAAAGACGTCATTATTCCAGATGACACCCGGAGAAATGGATGTTTTCAAAGGCATAATTGGGTCAGTGGCCGTGGTTCCGCTAAGCTGGTCGTAATTTAATTACAACAGCAGCATGGCACCCGATTCCCCCTCCTCCCCCTCCTCCCCCTCCTCCTCCACTCAATGCCAGAGGGAGAGAGTGGACGGACGTCGAAGATGAAATACAGATTCGTCAAAGTGGGGATAAGCGGCGTCTGCGGTCGACACTTATGAATGAATGAAGCCGGCAGACGGGAGGAGGAGGAGGAGGAGGAGGAGGAGGAGGAGGAGGAGGAGGAGGAGGAGGAGGACTTGTCAGCTCGGACCAGTGGGACGTGATCACATCCAGGCGGGAATGAAGAGCGTCTTTGTGCCACTTTAATGTGCCATGATCAGTGTGTAGCATGTACACCCCCCCTCTGAATACAGCCGCGTCTGTCTGCAGTGACTCACACATGCAGTAAAACTACACACTTGCCCCCCCCCACCCCCCCGCCCCTCCACCCCACCCCACCCCGAAACCCATATGACGCGGCACTGACATGGAGACAAAGTCCACACACTCGCCCACTCTTGTCCACTTCACTTCCACTTCCACTCCCAGCAGCAACACCATCACCAGAGAATCCAGTTTACCTTAAAGGTGCAGTGTGTAAGATTTCTGTCATTTTCGTCACTTTGAATTATGTTTCAAAACAATTACATACTGACATTTTCAAGAAATTATAATCGTCCAATTTTTTTTTCTTCCAATGAGCCTTAAAATGAGCCCATTAATGTATATTTAAATGAGGAGCGAGTCCCCCCTACGGGGGCCGCCATGTTTTTACAGTAGCCCAGAGTGGACGTACTAAAGATCTTTTGAGTTTTAATGACAACTGAAGTCTCGCCTCTAGACGTCACCAAATCGCACACACACTGCACCTTTAAGTTTGCTTGAGATCTACAAATGTCCTCACGGTCTTCTTTAACCTGAGGCCTCCACCTGAAACACACCATTAGCTCTGTATGTGTGTTTATATATATGTGTGTGTGTGTTTGTGTGTGTGTGTGCGTGCGCGCGCGCGCGCTCGGCTCTGCCCATGTGACCAACTCTCTGGTACACACCCCGTAAATACCTGCGCTGAATAGATAACCGGAGCGAAACAAACAGTTTGGGAAAGGCACCTACTGTGTTGTTGCAGGGGAACAAGGTGCTCTGGGGGAGTCGTGGCGAGGCCCCGGTCCCGTCCTCTCCCTCCCAAGTGAGCACCAGGCCTGGGGACGGCTAGAGAGACGATCAGGGAGGTAATAGGGACATATTCCAAAGATCAGGGCGGGATTAGCGCTAATGCCTCCTGGCTTTATCTGCAGTCACGTGGGTTAACACCTGGCTGCAGAGTTGGTGGCAGAGCCCAGGCCTTTGCTGTGTGTGTGTGTGTGTGTGTGTGTGTGTGTGTGTGTGTGTGTGTTAATCCATCAGACACCTCCAACTCAGGGGTTAGTCCAGCATGCACTGAGGAGCAGAGCACTTCCCTCTCTCCGTCTACACCAAACAAGCTGTAAATGAAGAGGGGCGACGCGCTCTGCGAGTGAGAGCGCTGGCGTTGGCGCCGGCCGAGGCTCAAAAGGCCGTAAAAAAAAAAAATGAAGTGGAAATCCGCCGCCAGAATTGGCGGCTTCTAAATCCAGCGTCTTCGGGTTCTGATGCAACCGCTTATGTTAGAATGCGCTGTAATTTCGCACGGGGCATCCACTCCACTTGGCTCCGGCTCTGTCGCTCGGAAACCGTGGGGTAATTAAAACAAGCCGGTGCCTTGTTAGCGGGAAAGCTGCTGTTCATTATTGCAAAAAAAACAAAAATGCAAGAGAAAAAAAAACAAACATGTGCAGGCGCTGCTGGAGAGTAAATAGCGAACATTTCTACAAACATTCTGCAAATTCTAACTCCTGCATGTTATTACTGAGCGCTGGTGAGTGGCTTCTGGGTTTTTTTTCGGAATATGCCCCAAGGATTAATACACATGAATCCACTGACCCTAAACCTAACTCTAACCATAAACATAAACATAAACATAAACCTAACGCTAAACTAAACCCTCAACCGAATCCTATACCTAACCCTAACTCCAACTCCAACTCCAACTCCAACTCCAACTCTAACCCTAACCCTAACCCTAACTCTAACTCTAACCCTAACTCTAACCCTAACCCTAACCCTAACTCTAACTCTAACTCTAACTCTAACTCTAACCCTAACCCTAACTCTAACTCTAACTCTAACTCTAACCCTAACCCTAACCCTAACCCTAACTCTAACTCTAACTCTAACCCTAACCCTAACCCTAACTCTAACCCTAACCCTAACCCTAACTCTAACTCTAACTCTAACTCTAACTCTAACTCTAACTCTAACTCTAACTCTAACTCTAACCCTAACCCTAACTCTAACCCTAACCCTAACCCTAACCCTAACCCTAACCCTAACTCTAACCCTAACTCTAACCCTAACTCTAACTCTAACTCTAACCCTAACCCTAACTCTAACTCTAACCCTAACCCTAACTCTAACTCTAACCTCAGACCTGTTGCGGGTGGCGTTGACTGAGGTGCGAGACGGACGCACGCTCGACACCTGTCCCAATTTGTCTCCGCCGAGCTCTTGTGGACGGAGCTGAGCGGAGGTTTGGGTTGCGAAACGCACCTGAATACTTTCTGCTGACAGACAATGAGCAGACGTCGCCTCCTGGGCGAGCAAAGAGAGCGCGCGCGCGCTCGCGAGAGAGAGAGATTGATGTTGTCTCTGCTGCTTTTCTAAAGGAGAGGTCCGTGAGCTGCTACTCCCGTTGCTAATCTGTCCGCGCCAGATCCTCTTTTGACACAACGGCATCGGCTCTAAACCCACGTTAAACATGTTGATGTTGCAGCTACAAAAGGTTTTGACGGCCATCTGGCACCGGCTGAATACCGCTTCCCAAATATGACCCACGCCAGCAAGCACAAGCAAGTACAAACATCTGAAATATGACGGCATTTGTTTTAAACGTCTGCCGCTCGCTCACTGCAACGCAAATTCCCCTGCGCGTGCAAAGCTTTTCGTCGAGAACTTTCTTTTGCAGAGGCGCTGGGTCGCGCGGTGGCGGGCCGATCCCCGCGGTTGTGAGCGCCGGCTCGGGCAGGTTCTGAAAGTTTCAAACGGCTCAATTGACTTTAGGCTTAACCTCTATCTGGCCTCTGGGGGCTCCTCTGGATACTGTATAATCTCCATGTATGATATGGGCTTAGCGGGACGGGGGTGGGGAGGTGGGGGGGGGGAATCATCACTCCTGCAAAATGTCCTGAGCGAGTATCATCAGGTTCCCCTCGGGGCTCCTCCTGTGAGATTTCTGCAAAACAAGTCTGAGCCTCCAATCGTTTGCAGCGCTGCGACTCTGAAAAGCCCAGGAATGAGACATAGTTTTGTCGAATTTGTCGAAAAAGGGGCAACTTGTATGTTTGGGAGAGAAGCGCCAATAGCAATTACGCATGTTAATGAAGCAAACCACCATCTTGGATAGGAAAGAGAGGAATGTCCCTCCCTGACAAAAATAAACTAATCTCGAGATTAAAAGACTGTATAAATAATCAATGCTCAGGCGCCGTGCCGTGCAGGAGGTTCCGTGACAGGCCGTCCCCGCCGCCTCCGCCTCCGCCTCCGCCTCCGCCGTGCACTGACATGTGGCTCCTGCAGGGGCCGCTTGTTGATGCGGATAATCTAACGTGTGTCTTCTGCCACTCGAGCGCCCGGTGAGGCTCCTCCGTCAGCGCCTCTCCCCCATAAGCTGCTGGCTTAAACTAACAAAAGAAGATGTGGTGTCCTTACCGTTCGGCCGGCTAATCCAGACTTAGCTGCGAGGCGTCGTCTTCAGCTGACCTCCACGGGCAAAGTGCTGGCTAGGTAAGTCCACCATCATCATCATCATCATCATCATCATCACCACCACCACCATCATCATCATCACAGGCGAGGCGTGAGGGCAGGATTCCCGCTAGTTCCCCAGAAAAGCATCACAGCTCCCTGCAAGTACGGGAGGTGTCCTGACTTGATCCGGGTCCAGGCTGAACGATTTCTTTGATCACATCCGAGCCTAGATCACTATCCACATTCCTCCAAACCTCATGGCTTCATGGCACGTCAATCCATCCGGTGAGATGAGAGATAGGTGTTTAGCGAGAGGCTCCCAGACTTGGCATGGTCCCTGGCAGAACTTCTGCTCCCCTCTTCACTCGGGGAGGAACAGAGGAGCAGGGGCTGAGCCTCGGGTCGTGACAGGTAGCGAGAGGAGGACCACACAGATGACTTTAACATTCACTCCATATGCTCAGCGACTCTCTCTCCTCTGCCTCGGCACGCCGTGATCTGCAGCGCTGGAGAGGGCAGCTCCCGCGTCGAGCACATCCTCGTCGCCCTCGGCTCCCGCAGCGGGTCCTCCTTCCTCTGAAGCTCCGGCGAAGGGGGCAGGAGATGTGGGTGAGGGCGAGGAGGGAGAGAGCGTGGAGACTGGAAGTGGAGCGCACAGTGCTTCTCTGATGCCTCTGCCTGCCTCTCTCTCGCCACGCCACCCCCCCACCCCCCCACACACACACACACACCCCCACCACCACCCCTCCTCAACTGTTGCTCCTCCTCCTCCATAGTTGTGCTCCGAGTCGGATTACTCCTGACATGATAATCTCCCAGGCTCTAGCTGCAGGAGCACTAAAGGATGCTTTGGCCTGAGCGAGGGCTTACACTTACCTTCTGCCGCGAGAGAGTCTGCCATCTTAAGCGGGAGATTGGTAATAGCCTCAATTGGAGGCGGCCGGAGCAAGTGTTTTCCAATCTTTTAGGGGGGGAATTAGGAAAGTGTACAATGGGTTTAATGGCGTTAATGCCGAGTTGGATAGAATTATCGCGGCGGAGGTATTCCCTGATGATTCAATCTGCGGTTGGCGGCGGATAAAAGCCGGCGGGTGTGTTGTTGTGGAGGATCTCACGTTCACGTCTCCTCCAATACAAAGCGGCGCTCTCGCCCCTGAGCCCCGCAGCCAAATGAGGAACAGATGGTTGTGCTTTTGGAAGGTATCAGGCCGCTCCAGACTGCAATCTAAATAAATACCCCGTCCACTCAGGAAATGCGTCAGGTGTGCGGGGTCAGTGGTACGTGTAAACAAAGGCCAAGGGATGCATGAGGTAGAGAGAGAGAGGGAGAGAGAGAGGAGTGAAGATGTGCAGGTGCAGCGAGCGGGAAGACCTGCGATCAAATCCGCAGGTACAAACACAAACAAAAGCGGCGGCCAAGGAGCGAAGGTCGCACCATAACAGGAAACAAATGATTTGCTTGCAGATTTTTCATCTTGACACCGTGACTCACTCCGATACCCCGGCGCCAAATTATACAAAGCGGTGAAGTGAGGACGAGGCGGCGGGCGAGCGAACTTCCTACAACTTAAAATTCCTTCCGGGGAGAGAAGACGAAGAAGAAGAAGACGAAGAAGAAGAAGAAGAAGAAGAAGAAGAAGAAGAAGAAGAAGAAGAAGAAGAAGAAGAAGACGAAGAAGAAGAAGAAGCCGAAAACGACAGAGAACTTTATCCAAACGTGTGCAGAAACACTGATATTGTGCGATTGTTATCAACATGTGAGGATTACATGCGAACACAAGAGATTATAAAGGTGCAGTCTGCAGGATTTGTCAACTGGTGGTTGTAAACGTTGAAATTCGGCCCAGCAGGATTTGTTTATGTGCGACATACGCTCCCTCAGTCCCACCCGCTACAGACGAATACTGCCGATACTTTAATGCGCTAATTAAGCTAACCACCGGTGCTTACCCAGCCCCGATGTCCCATACACGACAAAGCCACTAAGGAAATGAGAAAATACTGGCGTGGAAGTGGGAGCCTGTATTTCACTGGTATTCCCCTGCGTGCTAGACCTTTAAATGCAAAAAGTAGTCTCTGCACGTTCAGCAGGTGCACGATCGTCTCCGTCCTCCCCCTCCCTCACAAATCACAGAGAACATGATTAGGATGAGACGTGTTTGACGTGCACCTCCGTTATTGGCCAGAGGAGGCCGCGTAAATACATAATGACTTCCAGTGAGCGGGGGATCTCGTGCTTTCTCTGCCTTGAGAGGGAGAGCGAAACATTTCCTGACACTGGGCAGGAACATTTCTACTCTCCGATACATATTGTTCACAGATGTGTTCGTCTCTGCAAGTTCCCGAACTCCACAACAGCTGCTAATTGCTCAAAACGAGGCGGCGGCGGCGGCGGCGATACATTCGATCCGTACACAATGCGCCGCCTCGCTCCGCAGCCATGCTCACATCCGTCAGGGCGACAGTCGACGTATACACGAAGGAGCGTGTTTCCATTTGTGAATGCGACGAAGTGAAATCTTTTCCACTGGGTGTGGATGAGTGGGGAAACACATTTTGTTTAGGTCTGGCCCGAGATTTTTAAGGAAGCCCTCAATCAAGTTTCAGTGTAAACACACCATTCCACTGGAGGTGTCGTTAGAACGGCTGGAAACGCAAATGTTGCTACTTCTTGCACAAGATGCGGTTTGGTGATTTGATTGGACGAGGATCCGTCGGCCAAGTGTCATCACGGCCGAGTGGAAAACTACTTTTGAGGGAAGCGGAGTGTAAACAGGCGATTGTGCGAAAGATGCGAACGAGGGTCTCAAGGTGAAATCCATCCTGGCCCCAAGAACAAATACACATGGCAATTTGCAGACGAGATGGGGCCCCAGAGGGGCAGGGGGATGGGGTGGGGGGTGGGGGGGTGGGGGGGCTGCAGGGGCCACTCGGGTTACACAAGACGCCCGCGTGGATTCGGACGAAGCCTGATTCCAGCTTGTGTTACAATTTGTTCCTTCGGCTACTTCAGATCCTGCTGTATTTACATCCTGGCAGTGTTTTCACTTCAAACCCAAATACAGACATCACTCAGACTGTTTGGACTGAGGCGTTCGAGAGGGCGGCTCAATGCTGCCCCCATCTGCCTGTGACACGGAACTGCAGCCACATCAGAAAAAAGCTCTGACTGCTTTCAAAAAGCTTGAAAGATTTTATTTGCTTCATCAGCTTGTTTGTTTGTTTTTTTTTTCAATGTTTGGCTGCTGCTAATCTTCAGTGACTCAGCGGTGCAGGTGGCTCGGCGCCGTTAAGGTGAGAGTTCGATCTCCTGCCTTTAATCTGCGGCAGCTGCTTCCTCCGTGCCCCGATGAACACCTTGTGTCACCGTCTGGGCCCAGAGCGCTGACACGGCGTCCACTCTATGACGAAGGTGTCCACGTGCTCCCAGGTGCGACGCAGCGTCCGTCTCGTCACGCCGGTGTTTCCAGGAGCTTGTTGCCGAGTCGGGCGGTTTCAGAGCGTCACCGGGCTTAACCGGAGAGGAGGTTTCCACATGGTCTGAATCTTCTGGCGTGTCGAGAGGATTCTCTGGTGCTTCCTTTAGGTCGTGACTCGCTCATGATTGAGCTCTGCTGATGTCCTCCACGCTCTGACGTCCCAAAGGATCCACACACACACACACACTAACTCTCTCCCCACAGGACGTCTCTTCCTCTGCTTAGTCTCCTTTGAGCCGTCACACCCCTGCACTCAAACGTTGGTCGGGCTCCTCAGGTTCCTCTTCAGCCAGATGAGGCTGAGGGAAAGTGACTTCAGGTGGTCCGTCTCACCTGTCCCACCTTCAGGATGTGCCCACTGCTGATGCCAGGACGCTGACGGTCTCATCAGATGTCTCCTAGGTCTAAAACCAGACCACTACAGACCCATAAATCAGGTTCTCTACGAGGTTGGGTTCCTCAGGAAGCGGCTGCTACCTCCGCCGCGGTTGAACGGGAGGTGAAGCAGGAGCGTCCTTGACCCACAGGACGTCTCCTCGACCCAACTCCCTTTGCCGGGATGAAGGTTCCAGACTAAAGCAACACAAACTGAGAGCACCAGGACTTCCGTTTGATCCGCAATGGTAGTGGCCCAAAGCCACTATTGCATCTCCTCCTGGTTGCACCCCAGAGATGTTCCAGGAGAGGCGGAGCTAAAGAATGTCTGAGGAGCAACTGGGTTCTTCTCACCTCACGTCCGGGACTTCCAGGTCTCCTTTGGTGCAGACAGGACACTTCAGGCCCCCATCCCACTCCGTCTCCTCCTCAGAGATGGTTCCAGGTGGGGAGGAGCAGATATCACCTCCACCTCCGGGACGTCTCCTTCTCGGCTGCAGCTCCCGCAGTCATGGGGCCGCCTGTGGTCCGGGACGTTATCTGTGACAAACAGTGGCGACTTCAGCTGTGTTTGCATTTCATGGACTATCGCACGTCTGGAATGTCCAACAGAAATCTGACTGAGACCAAATTTAAGTTCTTACCTTTTTCCAAAAGAGCTGCAGGTTCGTCTGCACACGTGAGAGCAGGAAGTTGACGTGTGTAGGATTTGGTGGCATCTAGTGGCGAGAATCTCCGGGAACTTCGAGCTTCTCTCTATGGAGGGCGCTACAGGAGCCCAGAATGCACAAACTAAAGCCTTTTTAGTTTTACTGCTTGAAAGGTGGAGCTGGGATGAGGTGTTCAGCTGCAACATGCAACTTCACCACGAGATGTCATTACATCCAACACTGTATTTTTAAAATCAGCTTTTTTTTTAACAAAAGGTCAAAACTAAAAAAACTAAAAAAAATTAAAGCTGCAGCAGCCTCCACGGCAACATCACATAACAACTGTCGACAGGTAAGCCATCACTCCATCATGTCATTATCTCCAGTAAGTGCTGAGTCATGATTCATAAATAAACTGGTTCCTGACAAATATGAGTCATCACTTTTTTTGTGTCATCACACATCAGACAAAAAAGTTTTTCTTTTTCACAAAACATTTTCCAAACAGAGACTGTTATTTTAGACACAGCTGATCAGATCTGTATGGCTGTGGCTCAATCACACATCTCCATGCCAACCGAGGTAAATAATAATGAAACCAGTCAGCAGAATAGGGATGTTTAACTTTCACATTTTCCATGGAAATATATGACGTCATCATTCTCAAATCAGAGCCACGCCCACTCAGACTGAAACTGCAAAGAAAATAAATAAAAAAGACAGGTGAGACAATGAGTCAAACTGTGACAACTGAGCAAAACGCCCCCTGCTGGTGAAGACTGAGATGAACACTCTGGGGAGCCTGGTAAACAATCTGATGAATTGAGTTTAGAACAAACTATTACACCAAAAAACGTTTTTTTCAATTACAGCTCTAATTTGCATATGTTCAAAATATAAAAATATTCAATTAACTGCAATACACTTTTGAGGAGGTATACGTATGTACATTTACATAACATTAAACAATTATATCCTCTCCTTCCTATTCTCCCATTGTTAACTGTATATACCAGGCTTCACTTATGTAACCGATTATTAAAGGTGCAGTGTCAAACATTTCAGCACAGGTTGATGTCAGTGAATCCTTCACACTGCACCTTTAATGAGTTGCACTGCCGGGGGAAGTTGTCAGAAAAGTCTTGAAAGAGTTGAAACATAAAAAGGAAGTAAGAGCACAGACATCAGATAACATCACACCTCATTTGAGGAGATAGAGTCAGACTCAGGGGGAGAACCATCAAACACGTATCCTGAAGAAACCAAACGTCAGGAGCCAGGGATTTGTACAAAAACCGAATTATTTAACTTTATTAACATCAATGTTTTTTCTTTTTCATCGACAGTTTCTTTTTAAATTCCAGTTCTTTATCAACAAATAGAAAACAGACTGTGTGTACAACAGATCGAACCCCTACAGCACTAAGCATTCACAAGGTAAAAATGAACATTTTTGTTTTTCGCCAGCGTTTTTCAAGTCCCCCCCCCCTCTCCCACCACTTCACCATCCCAATACTACAGCTGGCTCCTCCTCCTCCTCCTCCTTCCCCCTCCTCCTCCTCCTCCTCCACCACCACCACCACCACCACCGCTTTAGGCCTCTGGGATCAGACGCTCCCCTCTCCTCTTCCTGCAGCAGAAGTCGTGTGCTTGAGTCGTGCGATGGCGTGTGCCGAGTGAGGAGCCGTCTGTTTTTGTTTCTTTTTTTTGTTTTCTCACGATGGGTGAGGAGGAGGAGGAGGAGGAGGAGGAGGAGGAGGTGGTGTTCAGGTGGGGTGGGAGGGCGGGGTTGTGCTGTTGTTGCTCATTCGGATGGACGACCAGCTGTCAATGTTACTATGGTATTACAGTAGATACAATGGTGTTTCCATTAATACACACTCTAGGACAGCAGGCTCTCTGCAGTGTCTCTAGGGTTGATAGATCAGCAGAATTAATCCTTTTTAACAATATACTTTTGAAGCTGTGTATATATCTTTGTGTAATTGTACATATATATAATCAACCATAATTATATATATATTTATAGTTCTATTTCTGTATAAAATAATATCAGGTATTCAGTCCAAAGGGCTGAGTCTCTGTCCCTCTGGTAGGAATGGTTGATTCTGTACAGGTGCCAGCGTGGATGGCTCCACTCCTCAAAACCATGTGAACCACTCCCCGCTCAGCTCAGTCTGTGTGTGTGTGTGTGTGTGTGTGTGTGTGTGTGTGTGTGTGTGTTAGACTCCAGCGCACTGACCAGGTGAGTGGGCAGCCAGCCGGGGACTTGAAGAGCGTCAATGTTCAGAGATCAGGGAGTTGTGTCCTTTTTTTCTGTCGTCTACCCTCTGGGTATAAGAGTCTGTTTTCCTCAGGTGGGATCTCCGCTGTGGAGCATGAAGGCCTCAATGCCATAGGCTTCTGATGAAAAACAAACAAACAGCAACAACAACAACAGCCGGAAAAAAACAAAACAAAACAAAAGAGAAAAACACAGAAATAATGTGCTTTCCATTCCTGTACACCTCTCATTTAGTCTCTTGTTAGCTAATTCGCCTGTTTTCTCTTCATCTAGCTACCGCGGTTACAGAAGGACGCCGAGTTTGTGCTCTGATGTCAAATTTCTCCGATTAGCATTATTTTTGATTCTTTTTCTTAAATCCGAAACGGCAAGCGAGAAAGGCAAAGTCTATTTTGAAGTGAGTAAGACCGAGAGAACACACGATATAATGAATAAAACAAACGGTGATAAAATCAATCTGACAGCAGCTCAGAGAACAGTGGTCCTCCTGTATTAGTATCTAGGAACGTGTTAAAAATACATGTCCCTTGTGCTAAAGTACCCTAAGATAAAAATAACAAAACAATGATGAAAAATAATGCTCGCCCCCCGAGGCCGGGCCGTTTAAGACAGAAACAACGTCTGATGTTAAAATGATTATTAAAAACATTGACAAAAAAAACCAACACAAGAGTACCAAACAATAACATAATGAATCGATAATATAGACTAACAAAATAAAAAGAGAGAGAGAGAGTGTGTGTGTGAGAGAGAGAGAGAGAGAGAACGCTCTCTTAGTGCTACCAGTAGCCTTTGACAATCAGGGAGGTTTGGCGTGGGCGGGGCAGAGCGGCGAAGGTGTCGCTCCGCTCTGTCGCTTCTGTACAAGAGTTCTCCAGGATGGTTTGTGACGTCTCCGGTATTTTTCCTTAAAGCAAAAACATTTTCACGAGGGTTGTAAAAGTCTCTGTGATTGGCCGAGACCCGTCGCCGGGTCTGCAAGCACGTGCCGTTCTCCTCCCCTCAGGTAGCTGCGAGGCGAGGCAAGGAGGCGGGGTTATGGTTGTTGGTTGTTGGTTGTTTTTTTTAATAGAGGGTCAAGGGGGCGGGGTCAAGTGAGTGGATGGTGGCTGAGATGGGACACTTGGCACACTCCTGAGAGGTTTGACCAGGGAGGCTGCTTCGGAGGGAGTGGTTACGTTGCATAGTGGTCAAAGCTCCCAAGGTACTCCAACGCTGCCCGGTAGCACAACTGGTACTGGTCCTGTGGAGAGGAAGAGGAGGAGGAGGAAGAAGAGGAAGAGGAGGAGGAGGAGGAAGAGCATGAGGATGTGTTTGTGTACATATGAGAGAGAGAGAGAGAGAGAGAGAGATAGGGAGGAAATGGGACCCTTCGCTGTAACTTAGGATAAGAAAAAAGTAACTGCTAACATCTATTTGTATTTTTGTGACACTATAAAGAGCCATTTTTATTTACATGAGACTTGATCCTCGTCTATGGAGGCCGCCATGTTTATACAGTGAGTGGAAAAGCAACTGATGGCTAAAGAGGGCGCCATTCACGCTTTGATATCATTTGACGGCCATTGTGTATTGGAAGGAGATATGAGTGGAGGGAGACGCATTGGATGCAATATGTAGCCTCACCACTAGAGGGCACGAAACCCTTTGCAGTGAACCTTTAACGCAAGGCTGGTTTTGTGTGTCTACATTTTGAAGAAATTAATTATTTTCATTTTAAAATTCTGCACAGTAGTTTAATTAAAGGTATAAACAGTGAAGCAGTGTGGGACTGTGGGAGTCGTTTTCACGACTGTCACAGATTAAACTTCCACTTCCTGTTTATAGATGAGGTCGTGTATTCCGAGGTTTATTCATGCTGAACCACAAACAGCACCGACTTATTGAAATCCATTACAATGAATATGATACAAAAAGAAAGGTTCATTAACCTTTAATTGGATTTCTCTCAAAATTGTAATAACCATTTTGGATAATATAAGATTAAATAGGCAACAAAGGCCAAGTTGTATTATAAAGAAGAATTACTATGGATTATTTTTTTTTGATATGACTGCCGACTCACTTTACATTCAAGTCATGACTGTCCACTTTTATGAGTACTATAATAACCTTCGTCTGTTTTCTGGATTAGATCTTATAACTAAGATTAATAACAGCAGGTCTCAGGCCCTTAACCTGTGTGACGACACCAGATGACGTTGTTGTTCTGTGTCTAAAACATGTTTACTCATCAATATATGCAGCTTTGACAAACTGTCAGTGTGGGATTATAAGACGTTGACGTCGCCGTCCGTACCTCGGTCTGCACCATCGCCGGCCGCTGGGTGCGAAGTGTCTTCACGGTCTGGAAGAGGTCGACCACGCCCTCGTACCTCATCCTCTCCAGCACGATGCTGAGGGTGATGAAGACTCCGGTCCTGCCCACCCCGGCACTGAGGAACACACACACACACACACACACACACAGATGTTCATTACATCTACTGTCCAAAGCTTTGATTATGAAGAAATTAAATTATTGATCGATCATTATTTCCATATGTAAATTAAAGGACTAGTGCATATAGAATTAGAATGCAAATGAATATATACTGATAAATTGAAGTCAACAATCACTTGAATATAATCTAATATAATCATCTCTATGGAGGCGGCCATGTTGGACCACCATGATTTTACAGTAGCCCAGAATGGACAAACTTAACACATTCAAACCGAAAACTACTTTTATTTCTTTCTTGAGACCTGTACAGGATGAGCTCCGCCCCTCGCCTAATGCTCGCCTGTGATTGGCCCCGGCAGGAAAGAGAATGGATGATTGACAGATCATGACCTCACTATGTTTTACATGTGTTCTTGTGTCATGTCAGAGCTACAACAGCTTATATCCATAACCATGTAAACAAAACTCCTCCCCCTCCCCCTCCCCCTCCTCCCCCTCCTCCTCCTCACCTGCAGTGTACAGTGATTGGTCCGTCTTGTCCAAACTGCTCCTTGGTTTTGTGAACCTGTCCGATGAAATCGATGAAGCCCTCCCCAGTTTTTGGCACTCCCTGCTCGGGCCAGTCCGTGAACTGGAACTGGCGGATTGTTCTGGACTGGCCGTCCTGAGGGCGAGAGAGAGTGAGAGAGAGAGAGAGAGAGAGAGAGAGAGAGAGATGAGTTTAAGTGGAGCTGAAGAGGCAGTGAAACGTCCGGGGAGGAAAGCGGAAACACCAGCGCCGCAATGATTCAATGATTCCACCAGATTCCCTGTAACTGAATATGACAATAACCGTGTCTCTGTGTGTGGTCCCTGCACGTACACACTCATCTGGAACTACTCAACAGCACAGCGGCCTCGCACGGGCCGAGCGACGGCAACCTGCTGGGCGCCTTTTAACGGCGGCCTTCTAATCACCTCATTTACACCTGGGATGTGATATGAATGAGGGGGAACCTGCCGAGGGGGGAGGAGTCCAATGACCACGAGGGAGGGACACGGAACTCCACTCACTCGTCTGACGCCTCAGCACAAGGGGATCAAAAGCCTTTTCAGGATTTGATTCCCAAACCTCTCCCTCCCTCCCTCCCTCTCTCTATCTCTCTCTCTCTCTCCTCCTGTGTGTATATATACAGTAGATGTGTGTGTTTACGTGCAGGAGGGGGTGGGCGGAGTGTGTTGCGGCACTGGGAGCCGTGTGATCACAGTAAAGTGTATTTATAGCTCATTGAAACTACTGCATCACAGGGAGTTCCAGCTCAGGCTCCCAGGGGATTGGAGGCTATGCTTTTCATGTATTTTCACAGTGACGCACTCATATACACACACACACACACACACACACACACACACATATTCCATGGAGCAAAGCATTGTGTTCCTAAACCTGGATAAACATGTTTGATGGTGCGTTCGCTGGAAGCTGAGCTGTCAGCGGAAATAACAGGCGACGCCATCACATCATCTCCAGCTTGGGATCACAGGTATAATTCTTAAAGGCACTGACAGCATTTAAATGAAAACAAAAAATGAAGATGGATTTGGGTTGGATGGTTTTATAGGTGGAAAACTGCCACCTACAACACACACACACACACACACACACACACACACACACACACACACACACGGAGCGTGGCCAACATACCCTGGCATCTGTGACTTTAAACTCCCGGAGGATGTACTGGGGCATGTTGTACTCAGCCATTGGATCCACCACAAAGTACTGGTACCTGGCTGAACGCTCTGCTGGCCAGTACTGATGGCACTTCTCCTAAAAACAGGGAAGGAGAAAAAAACAACAACATTAAAGGTCCAGTGTGTAAGATAAAAGTGGAACAACCTCTATTCCTAATGGCAGAAATGACACTTGCAATGATCACACCGATGTTTTCATTAGCGTGTAATCACCTACATGTGCTAACTGCTGTTTTACGACCTCACTCTGAATCCTTTGTATTTTACACCAGGGGCAGATCCGCTCTACGGAGGCGGCCATGTTGCACCACCATGTTTTTATAAAGCTGCACATTATACGTTATATGCAACTTTAATAATAATGGGAGTTGACCATAAGTTCTCTGGGGCGAGGGGCATTCAGCTGTAACATCACCACTAGACGTCACTACATCCTATAAACTCAACATTTGAACCATTTTACAGTCAAAGAATATTATTCCAAACAAAGTGAAAAATAACCGTTTACATAATAACTGCCTGAGTCTTATTACACAGTTAATTGTTTTGCTATGAGTCATTTTGAGTCATAGGTAATTCTTACAAATCCAGATGGACTAATAATGCGTGGCTGTGAAATATTGTTTGGTTCAGCTGTGAAATATTTACATGAGTTGTTTGCTTTCTTAACAACAGCGATTCTTTTTCATTCATAAACTCAGATTATGGGATGGGAGAGGGTCACACCCCCCCACCCCCCGGAAACAACAGATTTAATCAAACTACAACAAATCGACATGCACTCTGAGCGACACATGAGACGATTGATAAACTATAACCCTCATATCTGCCCCCGAAACATTCAGTCAGCAGCAGGAGGGGGGCGGGGGGGGGGGCGGGGGGGGGGGTCGGGGGGGGGGGTCGGGGGGTGGGGGGCACAGCTACACCGCCTCGGCCCAAAGGTTCAAACATCTGTTGACGAGCGCCTGGGTGTTTGTTTTCCAACCCGTTCTCTTTGCTTCTATCGGACAGCTGACGGAGTGGAGGCTGACAAGAGGCTGAGGGAGAGGAGGCGGGGTGAGGGGATGACAACCAGCAGAGGAGGGATCAAAGGGAAACCACGGGAGGATCCAGGGATGTTTGTCTGATACTGATACCTACCTGTTCCTGCCTGTTTGCTGGATTTGAGCCCAACGGAGCGAAGCTAAGGGTTAGGTCCAGTGTGTAAGACTCTAACTCTAACTCTAAGACTCTAACTCTAACAGGCAGATGTGCGGGTTTTACATCCCCTTCGCCAGTATTGATGTCTTAAGATTTGAGGTGACATTTTGCATTCGTGTTTGCAATTTGCAGCCGTGTATATTATTATTTAAGGGTGCAGTGTGTAAGATTTGGTGACCTCTAGAGGGGAAGTTGCATGCTTGTATCCAGCACCTCACCCGTCTGGACATGCAGGAGAAGCTGTGGTCGACTCCAGTTGTCATTCAAAGTCAAAAGACGTTAAGTACGTCCACTCTTGGCTACTGTCAAAAAAAACTCTGTGGAAGCCGCCATGTTGCTCCACCATGTTTTTACAGTAGCCCGGAATGGACAAACTTAACACCTTTCGAATTCTAATGATAACTGAGGGCTACCACAGGTTCTTTGGGAAAGGCGAGGTGAGGAATTCTCACATTTCAAAATAAAACGACATGAAAAGTCAAAGTAAACATGGAAAAATCCTCTCACCGCAACAGATCGGATTCTCGATGGGAGACCGAAATATTCACGCGATACAGGAACTATCAGTATCGATGGAATGAGGAGTATGCAGATAAATCAGACCGCTCAGATTTGCTCCCTGCATGGTGATACTGCAGCTAATGTTTAACCGAGGATCCTGCTCGGCGCTGGAGCGCATTAATATTTGATCAGCGCGCTTCTGTAGCTCGGCCGAACCAACTGAGCGAGTAAAGATTGTTATCATCCATCGGAATGCTCCGGTGACCTCGTAATGCATGTAGGTGCCGCACGTCTGCGTGTAAACAACTGTTAGCATGCGCGCACTCACCCGCCCCATCTCTCGTAGCTTGGTGAGCATGACGACTATGGTGGAGTTGTGCTCCCACAGCATCCTCCAGAAGTCCTCGGTGGTCTCGGCCAGCGGCCCCTGCGTGGCCAGGTACGCCTTCTGCTGTCTGAGGGGGGCAGATTCACGCAGAGGAGGCAGGTGAGACGTTAATTATGCACAGTAGACATGATGTTTTTATGACTGGTACAGGGAAAAAAAACAAAACATCATGTAGCAATGAGCAGATGTAGATTTAAAGGTGCAGGGTTTGTGGGTTTGTAAGCACATCAGCAAAAGACAACACCAGCGGGAGTTGGTGAGTGAGTTGCTATGGAAGAGTTTACACACCACCACACACTTAAGATGATTATTTCTGAATGATCCAATCAGTTTCTGAATATCTTGCACAAACACAAAATCTGGATGTTTGCTTTTTTGAGAATATCTTTGTGATGCTCAGCAGCTGATTAGTCCAGCTCACTGAAGATTATTCATTTTTCTAAATAAAATCAACAAAATGACAAACAAATGAAATAAATAGCTTTAGGCCAGAGGGAGGCAGAAAGTCCCCGGGACTTTTTTGAAGAAAATTACTGGGAAATATAAATACTATATGTACACACACGTCTTTAATCTAGACATAGATTAAGTTTATATGTATATGTATATGTGTAGATATTTATATAAACATGTCTATATGTAATATACCATATGAGTACACGGGTTTTTTATGTTTATATGTGCATGTATACATGTATAAGTGTGCTTATAATATCTTCATCATGATCAACACCATCATCATCGTCATCATCAATTGATTTTCCCTGGTATTTCTGCTGCAACACCACAATTGCCCCTATGGGTATGAATACAGTGTAATTCTCTTCTATACTATTGAATAGTCCCACAATATCCCTCTCTAAGAGAAAAGACAAATACTACAAGTAACTTGATTAACATGCGCATACATTATTTTTCTGCCACATCAAACTCGAGCAACGACAAATATAGAATCTTATCTTGGGGGATTACTTAAGGCTATAGTATATACATTGTCTTCCTCTTCCTGACAATGCAGCCGCGGCGTTGTGTTGTCGTTAAGTGGTTATTGGATATAAACCATGTAGAACTAAACTAACGTCTCCTGACATGATCAAACACGTCCTCACACGGAACGAGTCAAATCATTTTCAAAGGCTGCTCGGCTTTTCTTCCCTCCGCTCCTCCTCTTTTTGTTCGGTGACAGCAACATACAATAAACCATCTGGGGGATATTTATATATGAAGGACTCTCAGCAGCCTGAAAATCTGATTCAAAACCCATAAAGGCGCGTTGTTCGAGGCGCTCAGCTGCAAAATGGAGATAAAGCAACGTTCCCCTCGTCCTTGTGCCGTCTGTCAAAACGTCTCCGCCGTAATGCGGACGACTAATTCCTACGCGTCTAATGAAGATAGCAAATAATCCCTGGCAGCGACGGCCATCATGGAGTTATTTAAACCCGCATAGATCCTCTCCTTCCTCCTCTGTAACACAAGCCAGAGCCAGGGAGAGCGAGCACTTGATATGCTCACAAAACCAGAGATGAGCTCATCCGTGGAGGTGCCAGAGTCCTACGTGACTTTGGTGCTGCCGAGCGCTTCCCTTGTCAAACAGCAGGTGGCAGCAGCGCACCGATCAACGCGGAAGGGGGTTGGGGGGGTTGGTGGGGGGGTGGGCTGAGGCATCTGGCACATGCCTGCACACACTCACATGTTTCCAACACATGTACGCTTGAATCCAGGTGTGTGCGGTTACGCGTGCAGCGGTTTTCGCCGTGAATCTTCACTACAAACACGCTCAGTCGCACTCGGAGCTCGACGACTAATGAAGGTGCTGCAGGCAAAGTGCTAATGTGGAGCCGGGAGATTAGAAAGTGCGTCGTACAAATAAAGAAACAACAGATTGGTACAGAGGGGGAGAGAGGAGGGAGGGAGGAGAGAGAGAGAGAGAGAGAGAGAGAGAGACAGAGAGGAGAGGGGGCAACAGAGTGAGGGATGAATTCAAAAAGATGAAAACCACAGGAAGGAGAGAAGCAAAGCAGCGAGCGGAGATGTGCTAAAGTACAAAGGGTAAAGATGAGGAGAGGGAAGAACGAGAGGAGATGAAAAGAGAGAGAGAGAGAGAGAGAGAGAGAGAGAGAGAGAGAACTGCATTCTGCAGCTGGCCAGTGGAGTCGCAGAGTAGGACTGACTGCTGAGGAGGAGAAGAAAGGAAAGAGATGAGAGGGAAAGGAGAGGGAGATGGAATAGAGAGGGAGAAGGAAGAGAGGGAGAGTGTTGATGAATTTAAGGAGCGAAGGAAAGGAAAGGAAGGGAGAGGAGAGGGAAAGGAATCGAAAACGAAGAGGAAAAGGTAAAGAAATGAAAGGAAAGGTAAGGAAAGGTAAGGAAAGGTAAGGAAAGGGGGGAAGGAGAAATGAACTGAAAAAGGAGAGGAAAGGGGAAAGGAACTGAGAAAGGAAAGGAAAGGAGGGAAAACAGGAAATGAATTGGAGACAGAGAGGAAAGGAAATGGGAGGAAAGGAAAAAGGAGAGGAAATGACTAAAAAAAAGAAACAACAGGAAGAAAACAGGAAAGGAAAGTGGAGTCGGAGGAGGAGAGATGGCAGGAGAGGAAGAAAACAA
>JAFBJT010111977.1:0-10993 GCA_016785325.1 Chascanopsetta lugubris | reverse complement strand
CACGATGCCCCAGCTCCGTCTACATGTGGCTCGAACCTTGTGCATGTTTGGTAGCACATATCTGTGTGAGAAGCTGTTCTCGGTGTTGAAGGTAAACAAAACTGCACACAGGAGTCGCCTCACTCATGTACACCTGCAGTCCATCCTGAGAATCTCCACAACACAGAACCTTTCACCAAACCTAAATTAACTTGCTCTGACAAAATGGCATAAGAACAAAGAAAAAAAAATTGTATTTGTTGTTTAATTAAATTTGTTGTTTTTGTTTTAAATCTGCAGAAAAGGACAAACATTTATTTTTTCTGATTTTGTGCAGCATGTTCATAATTTGAATTTGTCTAATTTTGACAGCAGATATATTTGGAGAGCAAAATATTTTAAGTTATTTAAAGTTTAAGTTTATTTACTCTGGAATACTCCTTTTTGTTTTATTGATATACATGCTTGAAAAACGTTATGTTTAATGTCTTCAATAAATGTTTATCGTGTTCGGCCCGCGACTTGAAGTGTGGTTTAACTTTTGGCCCCTGGTCAAAATGAGCTTGACACCCCTGTGCTAAGTGGACGCTGAACAATTATGTACTGTATCCCTGTTTCAGAATAAACTATATAAACAAGAATAAAGGCACAGCTATGGGGGCTTGTTTGTCTCCTAATCTGTATATGTGTCTGTGGACAGAATGTTTTGTAATGCACTTGTTTAAAATAATATTCTAAGGTGGGTACCAATAATGAACTGACATTCAGGCTCTTCAGACTCTTTCTCGGCAGAAATCTCTTCTATAGATATTAGATTCGAGAGTTTAATTTTCTGTGATTCAGAGGAACACAGAGAAAAAAATGCTGTAGATATGAATAAAACAGACACAGAGTTTGAAGCAACCGACCCTTACAGCTGTTTTTGAGAAGCATCTGAAGTACCCAAACAAGTCCACTACATATATAATAAATATATCACTATAAATAGATATAATAAATATACAGGCATGATAAATACATATACAGTTGAGAAAGCTCACTTTAGAAACATTTTACAGCAACTGGACACAAAATATGATCTCCCCTCAAGGCATAAAGAGTGTTAATAATAATGACATTTTTTGTCATGAAAAGTACTGTAACACACATTGGTACCGGTACGAAGATTTTGGTATTGGGACAACACTAGTACTGTGTGGCCACACGTGTGCTGTTGTTGTGCGTAGATGCTTTTGGGGCTGCCCAGCTGTTGCAGTTATTGCGACATAAGTTACATTGTAGAGTTGTAACTTTGTTGCCAAGGGACTATATTGCAGATATGTATTTGTATCGTTAGTTGCATCAACAGATAGAGTTAATTGTTATGTATTAACATTGTTAAAATAGTAACATTGTGGGCAAAACCTTCGACACATGTGATCTCCCTCTTTCTGTAATGAATCTGTAGCAATCAATGTGGCAAACTATACTTAGTCTGCACATCATGTCAAGGCTCTTTGTAAATTTCCAGTTTTGTTTGTATATTATCCAAAAAAAAAGTTTGCGGTAACAAATGATTGCTTTGTCTTCAATCCAAAAGGCCCATCTAACATAGTATAACAATGTTTTACACGCTTTACCATGAAGATAGTTCACACAGCAGTAACTGCTTTTCCAGCTTCAAAACATAACTAGAGAGGAGTAAACTTGGTGTAGCCAACAAGTTAGTAATACTCAAAACTTTGTATAGGCGCGCACCAAATGTTTTGCCTATGCTCCTAAGGTTTTTAGGTTGGGAGCACCAGTGCTCCTTCGTTGTCGAGTTCGTTTAGAGGGCTGATACAGTTGCCATGGTGAAACCTTCTGTATACACCCTCATTAAAACCTAGTCGGCCAAAATGCATCGGCAGAATTTTCAGTTGATCTAGAATTGATAAATGTTTAAAAACCATCTACTACTCAAGATTTTCTTGAAAGTTTTAATTCAGATATTTTTTCCCCCTGAAAGTTAGACTCTTATTTAAAAGCTGCCTTTCTCTGAATGTACAGGCTGCGCCCTCCAGTGGCCAAATCATGAATAACATTAAGAATAAGGTTTAAAAGATCCTTTGCATGAAATGGACAAAGCTTTCCATGATAATGAATAACAAAGAATGGCTTAAAATTAACCCACACATTTACTGCATCGATACAAGTTACCAAATGACATGAGCTGAATGATGACAAGCCCCAAAGCCAGAGATTTGTCAATCAGTCGTACTGGTGCATCAATATACTTAATCAATACTTAATCAATACTTAATTGCAATGTATCACTCAACAACGCAGAAGAATCAAAGGCAGAGAGGTAAATGGGTTGATTTACCATATCAAATCTGTGCTGTAAGTTATTGAAACATAAAATGTAATCCTCACAAGCTCATAGAATTATATTATATCTATACACACACACACACACAAACACACACAAACACACATAAGATACATATATAATATACTATGAATTGAGGACCGCAAATGATGTTTATTTAGATTAAAATGTTGCATCGCACATTTTGAGTGGTATGTTACATCCTTTAAAACTTCTTATTTACTATTATATTTAAAAACAATTTATAGTTCGATATTCAGCTATGATGGAAATAAAATATATTCCTCAGACATTGTATCATATCCTACCATAACCTATGGTAGACTTCAGATGTCATTAAAAGTCAAAAGATGCTTAGTATGTGCACTTTACTACTGTAAAAACATGACGGCCTCCATAGAGAGGACCTGCTTCTCATGTAAATACACATTACTGGGTTCATTTCAAGGCAATAGGAAAAAATACATTTAGGTGATTACAAATCCATCAAAATGTCAGGATGCAGTGAAGTAGAAAATGATATTCAACATGAACACAATGCAATACATCAATTGGAAATATGAACTATAATAGCCATGTACAAAACAGTTTTAAAGTCTTGTTTTCCATGTCTCTTATTTTGCTCTGCTCCGTGTGGATCAATTGTTGCCCCTGAATGGACCATTGTTGCCCGTAAATCCCCATAACGTAATCCCTGTGATATTGAATATCCCCATATTAGCCCAAATGGTTGAAGAGTCATAGGAATGTGAAATGTAGGTAGAGTAACTTGCGAGTGCCTTGTGTTAGCGCGATACCTTGACTATCCCCCGTAATTTGCCCATGTGTGATCAAACTCCTCTGTATGAGTGAGAACTTACCTCTGAAGCCAGATCAGTGCACATTTTCCTTTGTTGTTTTCTACTCAGTTTCATTGCAGGCATTTTGACCTGGTCTTCATTCAGGCATTTACTGTAGAGAGAAAAGAACAAATTATAAACTATAGAACTAAATAAGAATTCAAATGTGACGGTAAGGGAATAATGATAAGGATTCCAGATTATGATCATAAAGCTGTGACAGCTGTGAGTTTTTAAGTTTTGTTTGTTATGAATATCAATGAAATATTTTTGGGATTTTTCATTTCTGTCTTCACCTTTTACTTGCAGAATGTTCAATCGTGCTAATGTTATGTTATTTTGTTCTGACATTTTGTCAAAATGTAACCAATATAAGCTTCCAATGTCATACAAATTCTACAAATATATCATAGCACAGTATTAAAGTACATAGCACTGCTAAATGTATCCTGTAGTAACTAAAAGCGGCACTCTCACATTTTCCACTAGGTGTCATCAGTGGATAGCAAAACACAAACCAGAGATGGGATCATCACAAGTCTGTGTACTGTGTTAACAAAATGCCATCAATGATGTACATTTTAAATGATCACATCACCCAATGCATCTCTAATTTTAGTAATTGTTCTATTACATATGTATGTCTCTTCAAAAATATATGATAACAGATTCAATTGTTGTGGGTGACAGACCCACCAGTGCCTTACCAGTTATTTTAAAGGTCTCACTCTATGTGGAGATGGTCACTTCCCCAGGGCAAGGCAGAGATCAAGAGGACAAACTCAGTATTTCACAAATTGAAAATAATTATTTTTTTCTCAAGTAAAAACTGATGTAGTGTAATATTAGGGTGGGTGTATTCTGGTGTATTTTAAATAAACATACCATATTTCTTATATTGCTAAACTTCAAAACTTTTTGTAAATTGTCTTATATTTATTAATTGCGCAAGGTGCAGTGTAGTAGTCAGACTATAATTCTGAGAGCTGGGAGGCACTCGAACCATGGATCACTCACAGTTGTAGGACAGATCATTGTAATGGCATTTTAATTTTTGGAAATAATTCTATTGTAATGCCGTTCACTTCAGCATTCATTTAACATTCTGACCTTGGTATTAAATTGAAGCCACTACTGTACCTGTGAAAATGTCCTCCTGCACACCTCTGACAAGTGAGGTCACTTATACCTCTCATCATTTGGATTTACAGTATATTCAATTAAATGGGATGAACATTATATAACAGACCAGTTATTGTGAGCATGTGAGACTGATAGGAATGATCAGATATGAATTTACCGAATAGTATGTTTTAAGCCTGTTTATTGCTGATAACTGTTTACTATGTAATTTTCTGAACTCACTCGGGGGCAGAACCTGCAGAAAACTGACAGAAAGTGTCAATGCAGGGCCATGTATTCATGACATATGCTGCCAACTGCTGGTCAAAAAGTTAAGTGTCACTTTCCAAAGTCTGGCACAAAAGTTCGATTTCCAAAGTTCGATTGATTACAACTGGCACATTGGACAGATCTTCCCACATCTCTGCTGGGGATGCTTCTGCATACTTCTTCCTTGGATACTATTTGTCTGTAAGACTTTATCAGTTGTTTATATTGAAGACCTTACTTGTAATTGAAATTTCCCTTGTGTAAAATGTTCTGCTAGTCAGTAATTGAACCATGCTGCTACTGTGTTGTTCTACGCGGCTTGTATAGTGAGTTTGGCCTTCTTCGTCATCCACTAGAGCGGTTATTGTACAATTCTGTGCATCTAAGTTGTTATGTGTGTAACAATAATTTAATCAACCATTAAGAGCTGGAAGGAGGACCACTTCAGTCAAGTAAAATAAACTTTTTTTTTTTTTTTTTTACTTTGCTTAAGATCACACGCTTCTATATTAAAAGCTGCAGTGTGTACGATTTCGGCCAATTTTTTGTCACTTTAATCTGTAAAAATAGAATTACGAAACAATTATATACAGACATGTTTACAAATGTAGAATCACCTCAAAGTATGTTTGCACGTTAATGCATATTCACATCAGGTGAGGGTCCTCCCTATGGAGGCCATGTTTTTACTCTTGCATAGTTCGGTTGAGGTGATGGATACAACATACAACTTCACCAATAGTTATCCCCAAATCTTACACACTACACCTTTAAGAAGAAAAGCCTAGAAATTAAAGCTGTAGTGTGTAAGATTTACTGACATCTAGAGGTGACGCATGTTGCATCCATCACCTAACCTTACCTCTTCGAGCATGCAGGAGAACCTATGGTCGACTTCAGGGCCCTGCTGTATTGTCACTGATTCCCAAAATGGCCCAACGTGAACTGGTAGAAATATCCCGCGACACAGAATACTGGATAAGCGGTAGACATGACATGTTTAGCATGTCCACTCTGGGCTACTATTTAAAAAAAAAACATGGCAGGCCCCAGGACCTGCTTTATACTTTAATGGGTTCATTTAAGGGTAATGGAAAAAAAAAAAATGGGTGATTATGAATTCATGAAAATATCAGCATGTAGTTGTTTTGTCATATTTTTTAGAAGGGACAAAAAATACTGAAATCTTACACACTGCACCTTTAAATTGTCATGCATCTGTTTTTGTTGTCCTCTACGATGGAAAACTGACATTATAAAAAAAAAAAAATCTAAAGCTGCAGGTCAAACCATTGTTCACTGAGCTGACCATTCATTCACAATGTATCAGTGATGTAAGATGGAAAACCAGTCCTTGAAACTAAATAACATCCATGTATGTCCTTTTTCTGTACGTACAGTACATGGCAAAACACCACCAATCCACATCCACACAGGCAGACGGCCAAGTACCGCCCACAATGAAACACGAGGTGCATTCACAGAGCAGCACAGCATGCACACCCAGCTTGAACTCTGGTGACCTTCATCAAGCTGAGTCTGCCTGTCCTAATCACAACACAGCACCACTGCATTGTGAATAGTATTCTAGTTTCACACTTCTGTGTAGTTCTACCATCTAATATCCCATGAGAGCTTTGCTGAGGAAGCCGACATCCACAACGACGCAAATACCGTTTCATCTCTCTGGTATGAAATTGTCATATGGCAGCAAACATTCAACAACCAGCGCAGGTCAACAACACCTTGTTACTTTTACGAGGCGCTGCTGTTCTTAGCACAGTGTGAGGTGGTTTGTAGAAAGTGTCACGGCAGTTTAGAAGAAATGAGCTGAAATTAGGAGTCACTTAAGGATTCGCTGAAAACATTACGCCGTGAACTGCAGCAGCCTGCAGGCACCAGTGTGTATCAAAGCTGCTCGGGGCGGGTCGAGCAGTGGGGCTGTGCGCTCCTACTCATGTTAGGGTATACAGATGATGAACCTCAGTGCGCACACACATATCCACCCCTCCTTGCATACACTCTGGTGGAACGTGCATGCTCCACAACATCCCGTCTGACCACTGCCATGTGAGCCCCTACTAACTCCCTTTCCTTACTTTTATTCATTACTTTTATTACTCCTTTCTGACCTCTCAAATGTATGCGTTTTTCACACCCAAACAGCAAACAACGCGGACGCATAGGTTATGAGTGCTTGTAACTGGTGATGCTATTTATGGTATATACAGGCGCTGGTAAATGCCTGTTATTCATTTGTATTTCGAGCAATCAATGCAATGCTGTAGTGGTTTCTACCCCCCCCCCTCCCTCTCTCTCTGTATCTGTCCATCCCCACCTCCCCCAACCCCCACTGTTCTTTGTTTCTCTTCCTATCCACTCCCTGTGCTCCGTCCAGCCCCACATCCTCGCTCACAACACATGAGCAAAATTTGAGAGCATGACCCAACTATCCAAATAAAGATTAAGTCACAGGAAGGAGGTACATGTTGCGTACACTCCGCCTGTCAGAATAAAATCTGTCAGGCACAATCGGGCATCAAGACTTCCAAAATGCTGGACAGGACAGTTAGAAAAGAAAAAGAAAAAAAAAATGCATGGGACAATGGATGTTATTATCGGTCCCTTACCCAAACTACCACAGCTACTAAAGCCTTTCTGTGTGGTATGTGTACTGCTTAAGGTACTCAGGCTCCCTCTAGTGGTACGCAGAGGAATCCCTGAATTAAATATGGATAAAATTGAATACATTTGAAAGCATGAACTACTGTCAATACACAAGATTGAAGTATGTTGCATAGCATTAAATGTTTTCAAAATATATACAATTTGAAATAACTCTAGTAAGAAAATTAAATCAGATTAAAATGAAGTTAAGTATTAACTTATTTTCCATCGGTTGACATCAGCAGCAGTTTTGTAAATAAAGCTATGGCTACCGAGAAGCACCTGTAAACTGTTTCAAACTTTTAAAAAAGTACAATACATTTTTTGTACCTGTCATTTTAACAGTGCAGTTTTATTTAACTTTTAAGAACAAATATTCAGATTGAATCATTATTTAAGTGTAGTTTGTTTTCCTATAATAATGATTAATGGTTAATGGTTAGACTGTGTATTTAAGATGTTTAAAGTGTCTGAGAGTCAAAAGAAACATATTTATTAGGAATAAAACCCCTGCATAGCTGTAGCTGAATGCAGAGGCCTACTGCTCTACCGTATTCAGTGTTATTGTCATTAAGGTGGTACTGGGAGAGCCAACTTTCTGAGGTGGTACTTGTTGAATAAAGATTGAGAACAACGGAGCTAAAATATATACGCTGGGTGAAAATGCAACTGCATCATCCAGTGCCACTGCCAAACACTCACCTCTGATACAGTATCTCTGCTCTCAGAAATTGCTCCCCTGTCTGCAAGCTGCCTCTATGGGTCTGCAGGAAGAAAATAACATTAGGTTATAAGTTTTGACTTAATAGGTCCATAGTGAAATCTATGATCTGAAAATTAAAGCACCCTATCTGTCTGCAAATGACTTCTTTTAATGTGTATGATAAGTCAATATGAACTGTGAACACATCAAAATGTTCCAAACGATATTTCAAAGCATGTACACATGTAACCAAGCTCACCAACGAGCACATCCACGTCATCAGACCTGACCTGAAGATGTGATAGTCAAAGCAGACCATTTCAATAATTTTAAGCATTTTTATGATCATAAAACTTTTTTAAAAGCAGTCAGACATTTTGTTTTCTTATTATTTCATGATGTTCTTTGATTCAAACCCATCAACAGCCACACCAAGGGCATTTGTACTAAAGACCAGTGGACTCATCGATAAAAAGAGTGGGATGAAACCAAATGTGCTTGAAATTTTGAACACAAAACAGATTCAGATCCAAAAAGAATGCACACCCTAAATGTTACCCTTAGGAATCAGTCTCACTAGAAACATGCATAAACATATCTGGCACCTTCAACAAATTCTTCTTCTTCTACTACTTTCGGGCGACAGTAGATCTTCTGTTTTCATCTTATCCTGTTAGGGTAACACTAACTTCATGTCCTTTCTAACAACACCCAGAAAGAAAAAATGCACCTGTTCAACTACACTATGAAATCATAGGTAAAACCACCTGGGTAATTGTTACCAAAGGCCTGTTCAGGGGTCACATACAGCCCAATTTGATCTGAAGTGGGAGGGATCAATAAAGTCATAGCATAATAATAAATAAACGACAACTCCAATGTTTTCGCTTTGTTTTGGTGCAAAAATCTGCAAGTGCCTTCTAAAAATGCTCACATTGAATTAACAATCTTTTTTACAAAACATTTCTAAAAAGGTACAGATTGTAAAATTTGGTGACATTTGTAGGTCAAATAACATGTTGTATCCATCAGTTCACTTTTTCCTTCCACATGTAGTAGAACCTGTGGTGGCCCTTTGTTGTCTTAAAGCTCAAAAGATGTTTATTGGGTCCACTCAGGGCTACTGTAAAAACATGGCAGCCCCCATAGGAAGGACCCGCTCCTGATTCAGACATACATTAAAGAGCTATCTTATGGGCATCATAAGAAGCATATAATTGTATATATAAAACTTTTTTCTGAAGATTGATGCTAAGTCTTACACACTGCACCTTTAAGAAAATGAAGTGCAATTTCATTTCGCCCCCCCAGTGGTCAACTTTGAAATAGCAGCTACTTATTTGAAAAATTGCAGTTAATGTTTACACTTTGCAAAATCATCTCACAGGCGATTTGGACCTTTGGTGGCCCGCAGGCCGTATGTAATACTTACATTACATTTATAAGTGTAATGAAATAGTACAATCATCATGGAATACATTTATATGAATGAAATACAATGAAATTAAACATAGTGGGGGTGCTTCTCTTTTACACTATATACAGTCATGTGCTTCACAACTTGCAATGGAAATGTACAATTTTCCACCTCTGCCATCAAGAAAGTATGACCGACATGGATCTGTTGACTTTCCTGCATGAGAGGAAACTGACAGAAATGTATCCCAACACGTGGGTTGCTCTACGAATCTTTGCAACTCTCCCCGTCACAGCGGCTGCTGCTGAAAGAAGCTTTTCTAAGCTTAAACTCATTAAAACCTACAAGAGGTAATAATAATAATTTGTCATACGATGATGTTATGGATGACTTTGCTGGGAGAAAATCTAGGAAAGTACAGCTGTAGCAGGAAAGGTGAGGTTGAGTAGGTGGTAGCATAGTGAAAGCAGTAATAAAAAAAAACACCACCAGAGATCTGTAAAATGCCCGTTCTGTACATATGAATGAAAAGTCCAGCCCAGGTTTTCCTGAGAAACACACCAAAACCCTGCCTTCTGATCTGTCCTGTCACAGGTTTTGACCAAGTCCCCAGCTCTGAAATCTACGTTGTTTGCAGCCGATTGAACAATAAACAAAAGTTATCCAGGCAGTGTTATTTTATTTTTTTTAATTTGAACATAATTATTGCATAGTGTAAATGTAGCTTATGTATAGAGTTATTGCGTGCAAACTGTGTTTTTTTTGTTGTTGTTTGATGTTGTAGTCAAAATGTATTACTTGTATGAACATTTATTCACTTATTTACAGGATTTTTATTTTGTACTAAAAGGTATGTATATTGAATTGAATTTGAGTTTTTTTTTTGTATTTCTTTGTCATTTGTTCAGCATGTAGATTGGGTGAGGTGTTACATCACAATTAAAGACAACGGTAAAACTATTTTTTTTTTCTTGCGAGCGTACGGATGGGGGGACATATTGGGTAGAGACGGCTCTGAGAGGTAGTGAGACTTACAGGTAAAGATAGTTCACAGCAGGTGTAGAAAATAGTTCCTTATAAACAGTAAGGCGTAAAAGGCAGAAGTGTCTGAGGAGTTGTGTGTCACGCTGCTGCACTTCCGGCTGCTGTAGCAGCTGCAGCTCAGCTACAGGACGCCGGCAAGAGACTCCTACCTCGGACCGCTCCAGGGGTTAGTTCCGCCTCTGTGGACACCCGGCGGGTGAAAACAGCAGCACCAGCGGTGAAAGCGAGGTTGTCCGCCGAGTGTAACTGTCCCGCGGCTACACAGCTCCTGTCTCATCGTCAACTCTTTCCCGCATCTTGCTTGTGCTACTTCGACTACACGATCCGCGGTGCTGTGAGCGCGGGGTTTCCGCTTCGAGTGCGCACGCGCGGCTCAGGTCGGTCTCAGTTGGATAGAGGTGAGTGCTACTTTCAGGTGGTGTGGGAAATCATGTAAACCACTTTACAACCATAACAAACCAAGGGAAGAACACGTTTAAACCCATCCATTCGTTCAAACGCGTTTTAATCAAGTTTCTGTCCTGATTTAGTTTTTTTTTTTTTTTTTTTTCAATTTCATTTTTCCAAAATGAGGCAAAATATCATGATTGCCATCTAGTGGC
>JAFBJT010111976.1:0-15974 GCA_016785325.1 Chascanopsetta lugubris | reverse complement strand
GGGGGGGGGGGGGGGGTCCTCTCTACGGGGGCCGCCATGTTTTTACAGTGTTAAAAGCGGACGTACTAAACATCTTATGAGTTTTAATGACAGCTGAAGTCGACCACAGGTTCTCCTGCAGATGGGTGGGGGTGAGGTGAGGGATGCAACATGCCACCTCACCTCTAGAGGTCATTGAATCTTCCACACTGCACCTTTAATTTGAAGGAAAAAAATATGAACTTGCCTGGTTTGCATGAGCCTCTGTTGTTCTCTGGTGAGACGACCTGTGGATTGGAGGGGTGGTCTTTGTTCTGTGAACACAAGCCGAACGGTTAGGGCGGGGTCACGCCGTGTCCGTGTATTGTCCCGTAGTCGGACTAGAACTGTAACTGTGCGTGTGGGTGAACCGACCGGTCAGCCCAAGCTCCTCCTCCCTCTCCAGCGCCTCCGCCTCCTTCCTGGCGGCCGTCTCTCTCAGCAGGTCTCCCATCTTCCTCAGCAGCTGGCGTCGCTCGATGAACGTTTCCCGCTCGAGCTTGTCGAGCGCGTGGAAGGGGGTGCAGGAGATACGCTCGTCCTGTTTACGACGCAACACAAAAAAATAATGTTTACTCGCTTATACATTTCGGGATCAAGCGGCAACCTGCTTGGCTGCAGTTCACAGGGTGGCCACTTGAGGCCGTCGCCAAAGGTGAGACAGTCCCCACAGACTCCCAGGTTAAAATGCTCAACTTTAGAGGCTGGCTTATTTTCAGTCAGTCAAGGTTTTGAACTGTGCAAGTGAAGGGGCGTGGCCTCCTGAGTGACACCTGGACCCACCCCAGCTCTACCTGGGCTCCGCCTCTTTGCCCGATTTGGGATGAACCAGGAAGTAGGAGGAGTTAGGCATTGGCAAGGTGGTGAAAAGTGACCCGCCCTCTTTGAGCCTTACCTGGTTGAATGAGTCGTGTGCGAAGTCGACCGCGGTTCCCACGACATCGCCCACCTTCACCGGCATCAGGATGTCGGTACCAGCTTGCGCTAACATGTCCAGCTACACCAGACACACAAACAGCCCTTCAATGCACGCACGCTTGACTGTTATACGCTGTTTCAGAGACTGAAATAGATCACATCATAATAAATAGAGCGTGTGTGTGCAGTACCAGTTTAGGCCTGTTGGTGCAGAACTGGTAGTTGATGTTGGCGAGGGCACAGAGGGCGCTGCCGACGGTGCAGCCCAGGCGGATGTTGGGATCTGCTCCTCCGTTCAACAGCGCCTGCACCGCCTGACAAAGAGTGAAGTGACAGAATGCTGCATGTGTGCACATAGAAGTGGGCGTGGTCTGTGGCCTACCAGCTCGTTGCCACTGGCTATGGCCAGAGAGAGAGGCGAGTGTCCGCTCCAGAGAAGATCTGACTGGGCTCTGTGGTGCATCAGAAGGGCCACCGCCTCACTGGCATTCTGGAAGTAAACAAACACAGAGGCTCTTCAAATGGAAAAAGTATAACATTCGATATTGGGTAGGATTTTCTGACATCTAGTGGCAAGTGTCGGGATGCAGGTCGGTGCCCCTCAGTATCTATGGAAAGGTAAATCTGCATAAGAGCGGAAGTTAGCATGGTGCTTCCTGATAGTGTCTCTTAATGGTAACACATACAGGGTGAATAGGACTGGGTCCAGGACAGAGCCCTGGGGAACTACACAGCTCACTTTAGTGTGACTACGTGACGTATCTACTAATCTGTACAAATCAATATCGGAAAGATGGATACGGTTGAAACCATATTAGGCCGGTACTTAAGGTGCTGTGGTCTACGGTGATTGGGCGTGTTGGTGTTTGCCTGCTCCACGCTGACCTGGTGGTCGCTGATTTTCAGACAGGCCACGTGCAGAGCTGTCCTGCCTCCTGCGTTCGGATATGGCTTGTCTGGGATTTTATGACTCTTAACGAAATCCTGAAGAAGAACCAGAGAGAAAAAAATCTTTACATTCTTTTCAAATTGGAATAAAATGCTCAAATAAGATTTGAAGAAGACACGGACCTTGTCCTGCTCGTAGATGTGGTCCTGGTCGCAGGCCTGGGCGTCTGGGTCCGTGACGCCACACAACAGCAACCGGACGATTTTGGGACCAGCAGGTCCCGGCAGTGCTGCAGCAATGTGCAGAGGGTAAAGGCTTAACCTCTGCGTAACAGAATGAGAGGGTGGGGGGGGGGTTATGACTCCAGTCTCCTTTAATGGTCACCAGTCAAAACAAGGTGAAATCCCAAATTCCTACCTCGGGTGGGAGGGGAATGTCGGTATGAGCTCCGCACAGCAGCAGCTTCCTGACGGCCTCGGGGTCACCGGCCATGACGGCTAAGAAGATGACGGGCATGGGCACCGTGCATCTGTTGGGGTCGGCTCCTCGGTCCAGCAGCAGGTTCAAGGTGCTCAGACGCAAAGTCCGTCTGACGCCAGGAACATACAACACGCACGTGACATACATGTACGCGCAGTATCATCAGAGGAGGGCGAGAGACAACTGACCCGTCTTCATCCGGAGCTTCTCCCGAGTCCCGCGTCCCTTCTTCCTTGATGACCTGGAGGGCGGAGCTGCCTGTGTAGTGGGCGGAGTCAGACTTCGGCTCCTGGGTCTCATCTCTCTCCTGGTTGAAGTCGGACAAACAAGAGGAGTGAAAGTGAACTCAAACAACCCCAACCTTGGTCAGTTAGCATATGAAAGCGTTATTAGCATTACAGGCCATTATCGCCACCTACTGTTAAGGAGTGTGAATAGACAGTACTCCAGTGCATAGAAATCCCCTTCAAAATAAAAGCACAGCATATTTACATTTAACTTTTCTTTCTCAGTCAAAGGCCTGTGGCCATCTGGTCCCAGTTGAGAATCCATGATTTAAAGGATCCTTCCGTCCAAAACCGCCACCGGCGTAATGTGAATAGTCGGCACTCCAATGCATTTGAATATTAAAGTATCTGAATATTAATGTTTAAATTTTACATTACGTTCGCTCTCACGTGCGGTTGAGGCGAGTCGATCAGAGCCGTGTACAGGAAGTGGAACGGGTAGTAGAGGACGTGACAGATGGCGAGGGCCGACATGTCCTCGCAGTTCAGCATGTCGATGTCAGCGCCCTTATCAAGCAACAGGTGGATCACGTCGTTATGGCAGTTGACCTAAAACAAGGGCAGTGTCTTTATCATCAGAGTGAAAAATGGCTTTACTGGACCTTTAAAGGCGCAGCGTGTTTAGATGTGATGACCTCTAGAGGTGAAGTTGCAGGTTGCATCCATCACCTCACCCTCACGAGCAGGCAGGAGAACCTGTGTGAGACTTCAGTTAATTAAATAAAACTCAATAGATGTTTAGTACGTCTACTACTGTAAAAACATGGCCGCCCCCGTGGAGAGGAGCCGCTCTTCATGTAAATATACATGAATGGAGGCATTTAAGGGAAGTGGAAAAGAAGTAAAACACTTAGGTGATTAGAAACTTGTGAACATGTCGGAATATAATTGTTTTGTAATATTTTTAGAAGTGACAAGAATCCTGCACACTGCACCTTTAAAGGGTTTTAGCTGAAGGTCGCGTTACCGTGGCAGCTATGAGCGCAGTGTGTCCGCGTGAGTCCGAGACATCGGGGCGGACTGAACCGGTCTTGAGGATGCGGCGAACAGCCTGCAGGTCTCCTCGCGCTGAGAAATGGATCAGCTGCTCTGACCTGATCTCCAGCGGACCCTTGGGTCCAAAGGGTTTCCTTGTCAGGGAGAGAACTGCAGCCACGTCCCAGCCCTTAGTTTGAGCTATGAGTCTGAAACACACACACACACACACACACACACACACACACACTTTTGTATGTAGTTATAACACAAATATAAACACAAAATACACCTCCAAGCATTAAAGGTACATGATGAAGAATTCCTTGTTGTGGTGCAGTGTACCTGTGTCTGTGTATGTGCGCCCTCAAGCGCACCTTCAGCGGTATGTGGTCCAGCGGGTCCCGTTTGTGTCCTCGATACGGATCCGGTTCATACAGGTCCCCGAAGAAGACCTGGTCCAGCTCTTTCCTGCGACCGGGGGGCAGAGGCAGGAAGTCGCCGTTGGTGGAGAACCTCTCCATCCCGGGAGGATAGATGAACTTCTCATCTGTCTCCACCTCCTCCTGGTACACCTGGAGACGATGGGAGATTAAAGGTGCGGTGTGTACGATTTAAAATATGATGATTTCCAAATGTTTATTTGTACCGTGTAACCCTGAATGTAAGAATTGTTTTTTCCATCACCATAGAATGAGCCATTTATATTTACATTAGGGGCAGGTCCTCGCTATGGAGGCGGCCATTTTGTTCCACCATGTTTATACAGTAGCCCAGAAAGAACTAACTAACTGAGCAACTCCTGAGATTGAGCGAGAACTGAAGAACTCCGACACGCTTGGAAATGAAGGATGAGGTGAGGGGGCATTCAAATGCGTCATTCGACGCCACCACTAGATGTCAGTAAATTTGACATACTGCACCTTTAATGAATTCGTCATGAACCTCATGTGATTATCGATCGACGTGTGGATTTACCTTGAAGTCAGAGAGACAGGGAGGCTGATGAGGAGAAGACAGAAGCAGAGATGGAACGTTTTTGCAAATGTGATACAACATCATATGGTTCAGTTATTATTGATTATGCTTTATGCAGATGAGACACGCGATTGGGCGACTTCAGCGTGTCGCAGTACCTCGCTCAGAGAATCGCTGCGAGCAGCCGGGTCCATGAAGGCGGCGTATTCAGGAAAGTCCGTCAGGCCGAATCCCTCCTCTGAGACAGAGCAGAGCTTAAAGAGGCGGTGGCCCACCCACACGCCCACGTCCTGACGTCTGTCGGCGTACGTGACCACACCCGGGCCGAACCATTTATCCTGGCGGTACAACCCCTGGGGAGAAGGAGAAGGTGTGGTCGCACTAACTGATTCTTGTGAGCAGGTAAACGGTGGGATCCGGTTTACCTGGAACACGGTTCCGTCAGGGTACAGGTGTTTCCCGTATCCCTCCCTCTTGTCCAGGTAGAACTTGCCGATGAACTTCTGCCCCGTGGGCCAGCAGTACTCTCCATCCCCGTGCCTGTAGTCCTTGTAGTACGAGCCCTCGTGGTACTGCACACACAGGGACGTTAATAAAGAAACTTTTAAAAAATCCATTTGAATAATAATCGTATTTGAGAATTTGTATTTTGTATTTTTATTTTAAGGACAAATATCCTGTCTTAAGGTCGACTGATGTTTGGGTTGGATGAATATTGGGACCGACTGGTGACTACATGTATCGATGTTTGATTTGAAAAATCTAATGGAACGTGGCCCACACGTGAAATTGGTGCTTGACTGTATAGTGCTTCTTAATATTAACACTAGGTGGAGCTGCAGCTTCAATAAAAACACCACCTATAAGAAGTACAATCCCAGAACAAGTTTCATGTGTGGGCCACATTCTATTAAACTTTTAGAATTTAAAGGTGCAGTGCGTAAGATGTGGGGACATCTCTCGGTGAAGTTGCATGTTGTGTATCATCTCTGCAAAATGAATTGGAATAAATACATTGATGGTCCCTAAGTGAAAGCCCTGGGTGAAGGAGTCACATCCAACCAGGAACTAACTTCACCTGCTGGGTTCACTGTCGGGGGTTCATTACCTCTCCGTTGCTCCAGGTGTATTTTCCTCGTCCGTGTTTGAGTCCAGTCATGAACTCGCCCTCGTACCTGGAACCGTCGGCGTGCTCCTGAGCGCAGAGGCCCTGCCTCCGCTCCGAGTCCAGCAGGGACCCGCTGGTCAGGTAGAGGTCGAGTCTCCTGGACCCCAGCTGCTTCTCTCTCCTTCCGTCTGCGCAGCTTTCGCTCTCGCTCCACGGCTGCGCTTCGTCGTCGCTGTTGCTGGAGGCCGAATCCATTTTCAAACGACTCAGCTACGGATCAAAGGACAACAACACACGACGGGTTCAGGTTGATGCTCAAGGCACATTTCAGCCACATGAACTTTTAAAGTGTAAGACATCAAAAGAAAATCAATATAAATATATCGGTTTTCCTGTGGCTTCATTTGAGGGACCAATGTTCACTGTTTTCATAGACCGCAATGCCTTTGATGTAAAGTTTTAAAAGAACTTCACTGAATTGCTTTGATTTTATGCTTCACATTTTTCGCTCTATTATGGATAATAATTATTTAACTGTAATTATGGATAGTTTCTAATAAAAACACAATATCAAGTAATACTATTTATACACATCTCTGGTGGTTGTATTGATTGTTGGTGACAATCTAATGAGCATTAGCCGAGTTAGCTGGATTTTTCTTCGCATTAAGGGTGTTGCCCTTTGAGGACGGTCCCTGGGCGCGAGGCTCCAGGCTACGACGAAACAAAGCAGTTATTGCCCCAGAGTTCCGGGTCGTTGGTGTGAAAACACGGTCCTAACTCGTTCTCCGTTTCATTACGTTTACAACAAACCGGCATTTCAGTTTTCACACCGAACCACGGCTGAAGTATTTACTTGGAAAACTCAGAAACTGCGAGCATTTCTCCAACTTTTTCGTAGTTTTAACATTTCCGAGCGAGCGAAATGACACGATAACTTCACAACAACAACAACAAAAACAAAAACTTCATAACAACAACAACAACAACAACAATACGTACTTTGTTTGCCAGGTTCATCAAAACGTCGGTATCAGATTGGAGTTCCGCCTCCGCCGCGAGAGTGAGAGTGAGCCAGTCGTCATGGTGACGGCGGTGCAGGTGCCTGAAGATGACGCGCATGCGCAGAGGTTCAAGTTTTTAATCTCAGCACTACAAAGTTCATTCATCTTACTTTTTAACTTACATTCTTACGTACTTACTTGCTTTACCTTGTTGTTTAACTTCATTGACCCAAATTCCTTGATATAAATAAAACCTCCCACAATCTATTGAAATATTATGGGATAGATGGAGATAGAATGAGAAGAAAGGGAGAGTAGGTCAGTGTCCGATATAAGGGTCACACATGTTCCTCCATGTAGGATCACTGAAGCAAGGCGACCCCTGTGTGTGTGTGTGTGTGTGTGTGTGTGTGTGTGTGTGTGTGTGTGTGTGTGTGTGTTTCTATACAGTGTGTTACCTGACACTGTTTCCTGTAACTGACTCTGCTCCTGCTGGTCTCGGCCTGTGTTACATGTATGACACAGTTTGACATCACAGCTTCAGTAGAGAAGTATAAAACATATCCATGTAGATTATTCTGCTTTAACTTTTAGGAATTATAAACATAATTTATCACAAAAAAAACCCCAAAAAACAATCATGTAGATTTAAAGATACTCATATACATAGATACAAAGATAAATTGTTTCCTTTTAATAACAATGAATATAAAGTTGAAGATATTGATTGATGTTTTGAGGAATCATCATTTTAGAACAGTCAACTGAGCAGTGAAAATATAATGACTGACATATTTGAATTAAAGGTCCAATGCGTAAAATTAAAGTGGCTTTCTTTTCATTTCATAGACATAGACAATTTAAATAACAAATATAATCGCCTGAAACATGTAACTTCACCACTAGATGTCATTACATTAATGTTAACAGTTTGTGAATTATATCAATCTATATGTATGCATCATCCACTAAGTAAAATCTATACATTTTGTGAATTCTTTGTCTCTATCTTGTTAAACCACAAACTGCAATAAAACATCTCTGTAAATCCAGAGTTTGTTCCAGTTTCTGCTCAAGAACTCGTCAGCAATCAAATATCAAACGCCCCTTTGACTTTTGTCGACTGGAAACACAGGAACAAGTGTTTTCCCGCCGTGCGTCAACAAAAGGAAAAATAGGTTAGATGTGATCTGACATTCCAGAAACGTCATGAGATCCTGTGTCAGCATCGTGTTCACAGGAGGTCTCACTCCTCCGCTCTTTATCTGCTCTTCCTCCGCTCTGAAGAAAAGGCTTGGTTTGACTTTTGGGTGAGTGATGAAGATCAGGTTACCGCCGCTCCGACAGCTCCGCGATGATTCAGCGCTTTTCCTGATTCTGAATCTCAACTGTCCACTTTAGACAAACGCATGCAGCCAACCACGTGTCACTTACTGTTAATAATGCTTTTGGGGGCCGCAGGGGGATTTTCTGCTGCAGTACCGCGAGTAGCCACTGGGGTCGCAAGTCTGAGGGGTGGTGCTACAACATCCATGGGAGAGGGGCGTTGGGCTGCAACATACAAGTCCACCTCTAGGTGGCACACTTCACATGAAAGTTCGATGTATTGGAACCAAACGATGTGAATGTGAACTATGAACTCTTATTTTGAACCACTTCATTCTTTTATTAGTCAGTTGTTCAACACAAGAGGAAACAAACAAACAAACATTCTATGTTAAAACACTTTAGAAAATTATATGAAGTGTTTCTTAATAAACAGCAGTAACTGAAAAATGGTGGGGCGGGTGTGTGTGTGTGTGGGGGGGGGGGGGGGTGGGGGGGGGGGGGGGGGGGGGGGGGGGGTGGGGGGGGGACTCAGTGCTTATATAAAGTTTATTTACATCACCTTTGTGCTTGTTGTCTCCGAAGCCTTTCAGTCTTACGAACCTTACAGGCAGTTCATTAATCAATCAATCAATCAATTAATTAATTAATTAATGATTTAAGGGTCAAGGGCAAATACAGAGAGAGGCAGGTTAGACAATCTTCACTGGCTTTTCCGTAAGAGTCCATATTAACAGAATGAACAGTGCCACATTCACACCGCTCCGAGCACGAAGCGAGTATGAAAACATGAGGATGAGTATTACGTGTAAAATTCCCTTCACTGTTCCTGTCAGGAAGTTGAGTCTCTGACAGGAAGTAGAGTCTCTGACAGGAAGTAGAGTCTCTGTGTGCAGAGTGCGAGGTGGAGGGTGGAGGGCGTGAGTTGTGGGCAGACCAGGACCAGGACCAGGACCAGGACCAGGACCAGGGGGCCGTGGACTCAGACCTCGATTGTGAATGTCGCCTCCATGGGACGTTTGCTCAGAGCCTTGATGTCGTCCAGGAGACCGGTGGGGGTCAGAATGTGGGAGGAGCCTGTAGAAGGAGATCGTGAAGAAATACCAAACATTTCCACATCGGTTGATTGAACCGCGATGAATCATTCGTTGTTTACTCACCGATGATGACCTCACAGGACTTGACGGCCTGGGTGACCTCGTAGGCGCAGCGCATCTCCGAGTAGCTGATGCCTCCGATGACGAAGATGATGAGGCGGGAGCCGCTCCGCCGCTCGTCCTGAGAGCTGGGTTTGTGCTTCTGTCGGGCGCTGAGGAGCCAGAGGGCGGACGGAGGGTCTTTATATATATTTATAACTCTTTTTTTTTAGGACTAAAAGTGGTGGACATGGACACGGCCCCAAAAAGGTTTCGATGAACAGTCAAACAGTTCAAGGTGGATGCAGTACAAGGAATGGCCAGTAGAGGGGGCCAACTCACCACAGTCTTGCAGTCTGTATTTGACTGGACAAATTCTGTGAATTGTCTGATTTGTCGGATAAAATAGAAATAAACGATGGCTGTCTGTTACTTCTGGTGATTGATAGTTTATAGAAAGATGAACATAGTGTAAAATCAAATCATAAATATATATATTATAACGCTGTGAGAGGAGAGTGTGAAGATTGATCTCAGGAACTGATAAAGTTGACGACCCTCTACATAAAGGAATCAGCGATTTGTGACTTTGTGATTATTCCTGGGGGGTGGAATCATTATCCCGCCATTCAGAGAGCAATATTTGGCAAAAATCAATTTCAGAAAGTCAATGACCCAATTCTCTTATGATGACTCATCAAAAAATATATATAACAATAAAAAATTCACCTGACAGCTCCGGAGCCGTTCCAGGCAGCAGGGGACTCGGACTGGTGGGGCCACTCTCTGGTGTCCAGTTTGTTCTCCACTGCGTCCTGGAAGAAACATAAATGCTAATTAATAAAAACATCCACAGTGAAATGAGCAACATCAATAAACAATAGGAAATCTTGTTTATGCCCAGAGGGAATATCCTGCTTCTGTAAACAAGCGTGTGTTCTGACAGCACATTTCTTTACGTCTGCCACGGTGAAAAATACAAAAAAAAACAAAGCAGCAGGTGACAGCAACATCCGACCTCCCCTCATTGTTGCTCACCTCTTATGTGGAAAACATATAACTCTTCCAACCATAGAGAGTCGGCACAAAGGGGAGTTTGAGAGACAAAAGGTTAAAGCTGCACACAAACATGCTACAGAGTGAAACACAGTCTGCTGGGTGACCTCCATCTGATAACATCTCTGTGCGTGGCTGCGTTCACACCTCACCTCTATACCTTTCTCACCAACGCCTTTCACGGGAGGACTATGGTCGCGCAGTGACCTAGATCATTTCCTGCTTCCTTTAAAGGGTCAGTGTGTACGATTGCTGGGCCACTGTGAACAAAAATGGACGTTTGTGCGTCTATATCCATTAGAATGTTTTGATTGTTATCGTCCTTACAGTCAAATGTGCCCTTGTTGCCCCGCAGGTCCGTTTAACGGGCAGCCACCGTTTTGAGTGGACAAAATCAAAGGCTACCAAAGGGTAGATGCCAATAATTCTACACACTGTACCTTTAACAGGACAAACGATACCAAATCCAATGTGAAAAGTTCTGACATCAGAAAGAAAACAACAATGAAAAGCGAATAACTGGATGAATAGTTCATGTGAAGGCTAATCTCTCCCCCACTGACCTCCATGACGTCTTTAATGACCGGCGTCCATCTTGAGAGGTTGTACGTCTGATCCTGGGAACGATCTCGTCGCGTCGGCTTGCGTGAAAAGAGACTCGGCTGCAAACAAAACAACGCGCAGGAAATCAATACAGCCAATTCCGCTGGGACTGATAGTGGGACAGGAAGTGAAGAGACAAACAAAACCCCGGCGCGATGACACGCAGGATAAAGACGTGGAAAACAAAGAAAACACACGGCTCCATCTTCCTTCCCTCTGCTGTACGTACAGATGTGATGATAGGAACGCCCAGCTCCTTCCAGTTCAGGATGAACTCCCGCTCGTCCTCGATCTTGACGTGTTGGATGAGTTTGTTCAAGTTCTCGTCCGTTGTTCCTGTTCACCCATGAAAGACAAAATAGGGAAACGTATTTAAGGTATTTCAGCCGTTTTCCTGGAGTACAACTCCGCGACAACAGGTGGCGATATGCCCCCTTTTCAGTCACTCTGGAACTTGAGTTGAGCTACTACCAAACAGTCACGGTCGCTAAAGTTAGCTAACATCAACAGCTAACTGTACGCTAATATTCTGTACGGATGCGACAAATGCTTAGCCAAAGCCCGGAGCAGGGGGGGAAAAAAAAAACCTGATCATGTGCAGAGCGCCCCCCAGTGGCCAGTTTGGGGCCTGACAGACATGCGGGAGAAGGGGCAGGGTTGTACCGTTGAGGCTGAAGATGTAGAGCAGCACGGCTCTAACTTTGTCGTGGGTGCTGTACGGGTAGAGCAGGACGGGCAGCAGGGTCCTCATTTGGTCCTTCACCTTCACCCCGTCCACGTCCGACCCCACCGCCAGATCCTACACGGAGAGAGACACTTTATTCGTCACACCAGCTCGGTTTAGAACTACTTTCGGCTACTTTGAGAACGTAAACAAACCTGTTCAGCTTTGCAGAGTTTCTCCACGTTGTTGGAGTATCCCTGCATGCACTCCTCGGCCAACTGCAGGTGAGTGGTTTTCTCCGTCAGCTGTTTGCGGAACGCCGGCATCTTCTTCATCATCTGAGCCAGATTGCTGATGGTGATCTGGGAAGCGAACCAACAGACGTCAGGGTATGAAGAGTGAGAGTGAGAAGCGCGAAGCTGTGGAAGCAGCAGACCTTTCCGTCGGGCTGTTTCTTGTTGGCTGCTATTTCTTTCACCAACTTGGGGATCTGTCTGTGGCGAGACGGATACAAATAAATAAATAAATAAATACATAAAAGATCGGGGTGAGGAAAATGCTGACGGGACAAATCTAGACAAGTGTCCGTCCACTCACTCTGAGACTTCAGCGATGTGCTTGTGCCTCAGCTTCACCCACAGCATGTCATCCTCATTCAGCAGGGCCTGTTTCTCCGAGCCGTCTTTGGATTTGTACCTGAACACACACACCGAAAAAATCACAACATAAATACCTTTGAACGTGGAATTCTCAAGTCAAGTGAATAAGACACAGAAATGAAAAGGGAGATTTACTTGTAGGTGTCACTCTGGATGTTGATGAGGTCGTAAGCCATGGCCTGGTAGGTCAGCTCGTGAAGGATGGGGCTGACTGGGTCAAAGCCTCTTTCCACTATCAGCAGCTGAGCCTGGGTCTTTCCCTGACGAGGGGAAATACAAAAATAACATAAAAGGGTCTATGTGTATTTTTATATATTTTTTAAATAGTCTGAAATGAACTAAAGATATCATTATGGTGTGTAGAAGTCTTGGGATCATTAAAAGGCCACACCCGTAATACCACTTTCTAACACTAGAGTGCATCGAGAGCCACTACAGCGCTCAGTCTGCCTCTTCTCCACTCTAACGTGTAATTGTGGGATGTTATATTTATTTCAAAGTAAAAGCCTCAAGAGGTTTGTTTTGTTGGCTGAATCAGTTCATTGGTTTTTACTAAGTTATCTCCTAAAGTCCAGATTTGAAAGCTGAGCAACAACAACAACAACAACAACAAACACGTCTGATTTGACATTTCTATTACAGCGCAACAAGTCCGTTCAAGGTATTTCAGGGGGGTATTTGAAACTATACCGGCAGTTAAGCGGGTATTTACAAAAACACTCATGTTTACACTGTCATCACTCTCTTCCCTCCGCAGGCCTCTCACCTTTTTCTTGCCGCCGTCGTCCAGCTCGTAGTGTCGAGACAGCTTGCTGTCCACCAGCTCCGCCAGGGTCTTGGCGTTCTCCATGTTGCTGTCTCTGGGTTATGAGAGAAGGAGGCGGAAAAACGTGCAGTTCACAGGGTGTCCACTTGAGGCTGCGCTCCAAAAGCGAGTCAATCCCCATAGACTCCCACGTGAAAATGGTTCATTTTTTTTTAAAGGTGAATGAAACATGTTTAAAGCCGATGAGGTTTTTTCGAACTCTAATTAAGGGGCGTGGCCATTTGAGTGAGGTTCTGTGGATGCTGCCAAAGCTCTACCTTCACCTTTTTGGTACAGCAGCACAATCCAGCGTGTGTATCAGTAAACATTAGCCCATCTTATCTTATATTCAAAGTATGATAGATGACATCTGTCTCTGTGGGGCCAAAGATGTGTAAACACATTAGAATCTGCTCTTGATCCTGTAAAACCCGACCCCCCTGGACCTGAGCCTGCTTCTCTGCCAAAGTTAAAGTTAGATAACACTTCCTGTGATCTCAGTTCAAGCTTCTCTCATGGTGCTCGGGGGGGGGGGGGCAGGGGGGGAGGGGGTGGGGGTTGAGAAACTAAATCTTCCCTGACTCACTTCTTGTATCTGATTCCTGGATACTCGTCCAACGTGGCACAGAGAGTGACGAGCTGGTCGGCCAGCGTCTCCAGTGTCTTCCTTTTGTCCTGAGTGTTGGGGCTGTAGATGCTGTGGAAAGCTGCGGGATTATCAAAGGTGAAGACCTGGGAAAAGGAGGTGAAAACAACAGTGGAAAAAAAAAATGTTTTTAAATGTTGGAAGTCTAAAAGCTGCATGTAAACAAACAATAAAGCAGAGTGTGAAAGATTAAAGAATCCAAACATTTCATTTGGCTCCAGAACTAAATGTCAGGATAATAGTGGATTGGAAATAAGAACTATAAATTACTTACTAAATTACTATTATTACTAAAACAACATTTTAAAAATATCAATCACAATTAATATCAACTTCATAACTTTAATTTTTTACTTAAGTTATTTTCCACTTCCACTTCGAACAGACTTCACTGTGGTGATCAGAGTCTGATAAGTTAATGGACAGGACACTTCCTATATGGAAGGGAGATGCTGGCCAATCAGGGCAGTCTGAGATTTTCTGTGAGGGCGGGGCTTGTGGAAACCCTGTCAACCCGTTCTAGTAGTGACACCAATCAAAATGTACGCAAAGCAGCTCTGTAGAAATATTGGAATTTTCTTTTACTTATCGAGTACAAATCGAATCTGAATTAAAAAGAAAGACGAACAGTAAAAGAGTAATAATAGTTTGACCAATCACCTGTGCCTCCTGCGGCATAAACGATATGTTGAGTTCCTTGCAGACTCGTATGTATTTGGCACAGAATCGCTTCATGGTGTCGAACAGGTTGTCAGGACAATCTGTCAGAGAGAAGAGAAGAAACAGTCGGGTTGTTTGGTCTGTGAAGTCGCAGACGTATATTATAAGTGAGAGTAGATATTTGCTTTGTTACTCACAGTCAGTGAAATAAACATAAGCTGCTTTGTACTTGGGCTTGGTCTTGAAGTCGGCGATAAAGGCATCCACACACTGTAAAGATTTTCCGAATGAAAACGATTTTTTTTTACTTTTAATAAAACTATTTTACTATTATACAGGGTTATAATATCAAACCTTGGTAGTGGGTGTCATGAAGTAGATGGCCTTCATTTCTGGAACAGGCTCTCTGATTCTGAACAAGTCCTCCACAACTATAGGTTTGAAACAAGATTTTAGTTTATCATTATTGATCAAAAACGATATAACATTAATATTATTGCTGTGACGCTCATTTAAATAACGTGTGTCGCTGACTTGTTATTTTCTCTGACATCAGGTCGGACATCTTGCAGCATGATGAGAGAAGCTTGGTGGTGAAAGGATCCAGAATCAGAATCTGTGACCAGAATGAGTCACAGGTTAAATGAAGTATGACACAATCTCCTGTGGTTGAATGTTAAAACAGTGACATCCATGAAATATCTACAAAACTCATAATCTTCAGAACTTGGCCGTCTCACCTTCCATATTTCAGATTTCCTGCAGTCTGTGATGATCGTGTCTTTGATTCCTGCAAACAGACACAGATCATGACTCATCAAAAACAAGATGAAACCAATACTTACAATACTAGTTCTTTCAGTTGATTCATCCCCAGTTCGATTGTTTTCACTTTCACATCCGACAACATCAAAAGCAAATCATATCATTTACATTTTACACACTGAACCTTTAACCCTGTCTGTGTTGGCACAGAAGCATTGCGTCATCATAAGCACCGGAAACAGAAGTCGGGGAGACGCTAAGACACAGAAAGTGACGTCAACTTCGCATCTGTTCGTCGGAGTAGTGTTTTACCGAGGACTGGGGACGCTCGAGGCGGGGCTCCGAGCGACTACAAGCGGCCAACTGAAAGAGGACATGACGGTGCACTGGTGGTGGAGGAGCAGGTTCCGGTGTGAACTTGACGGTGTTTGTGTGGTTATCACTTCTTCTACACGTCACTTACACAAACGTATGTTGACGTCGCAGGTCAAAACATGACAACAACATCAGAAAGTTCGCTGTTCAACAAGCAGATTCACAACAGGAGGGAGATGTGAATAAAACACGGCGTCATTTAAAAACGTAATAAGCTGGGAAATGAAGAAGTTACTCTGTTTTACACAAACGTGACAAATGTTTCACGTTAAACGTCGTAAACTTACTTTTCCAAACTATTCTTTTCAGCCCGTGATCCGAACCCGCTGCCATCTTTCCTTTCCTCTTAGCACCGCTTCACTTCCGGTCCTGTGTCCACGACGTCTGACGTCACCGGCGTCAACAAGTTTGCGACGTAGCGTTGTAGTTTTTCATGGGAAGTATCTATTTACACATGAGTGAGACACGAGGTATTAATAATTTTACAAAGATTTAATTCAGAAATTGGAAATTTGACATATGAGACAATTTATCTGAAACTAGAAGATATATTTATTTATAAAAAAAAGCTTAGTTACAGTTATTCATTGAATATAAAAGACTTATTCAATATGCTTTCATG